>CM053514.1:4898619-4927372 GCA_028627145.1 Eidolon dupreanum
CCTGCTCGTGGGGAACCGGTGCCCGGCTGCACGCTCTGGCTCAGGAGGGAGAGCGTGGCCCCTCAGATGCTGCGTTATTAACAAGGCCCCAGAGTGGCCGGCCCAAGGACGCTGCTTTGACTGGCAAGGGTCTGAATTCCATGCTGGTGCATGAAAACGCATGCTGGGGAACATGGATATGGCTGGGCACGTGTGCTGTGCGTGCATGCCCACGTGTGTAGCAGGTGGCTCTCCCTCGTCCCAGATGTATTCTGGAAAGGAACAGGGCCCCGAGTCCAAGCAGATCAGAGCAGGTAAAATAAACCACTGCCCCAGGCCTAACAGACTCCGTAACATGGGTTCCCTTGAAGGTGAAGAGAAAACTCACGTTCAAGCTCCACGAGAGGCATGTGTCTTCAGAAGAGATATGATTTGACCCGTAACAGGAATGAGTCGTGGACAGGTGAGAGTCTCTGTCATGGGCATTATTACATTGAGAGGATGACACAGGAAGGACACAGAGCTCCTTGGGACAGGCGCACAGGAAGCTCGGAGAGTTGGTGGCATTTCAGAAGCACAAGAACACACAGCGCTCCCTGGCTGGGCCCCTCCCCTGCTGCCCCTTAGCCTGATCCTCTGCTACCCACGCTTCTGAACTCAGCTCACATACCTCTGGGGGAGGAGGGGCTTCCTTCTCCCATCCATTTGCCTCCCCCTTTCCCTACATGACACCCACTGGGTCCGACTCTCCGTGACACCATCTTTTCATATGCCAAAGTTGCCACTCGTAGCACACAGATATTGTAGTATGTTTATGTGTGAAGATGCTGGTTTACTGTCTTCTTCATAAACTAGAGGCAGGAACCATGACTACCTCACTCACCCCTGGCATCCTAGCACACGCCAAAGTGGCTGACGTGTAAGAGGGCTCAAAAAATACTGACAGAAGGGTTGAAGGGAGAAGAAAAGAGACGGAGAGGTCGGACCTCTCATCCCCATGCACACGGCTCCCTGTGCAGAGAACGCTCTGTCGTACACACAGGTGTACGTGCATTTTTCTGGGAAAAGGTGACTTAGCTTTCATCAGAACCTCAAAAAGGGTTGCAGCCTCCCAAACGTTAAGAAGTGCTGAATTACTAGTAGCACATCAACCAAAACATCTGAAGCAAGATGCGAAATAAAAATCAGTCTTTCTTTAGAAATTGCTTCTAAATGATCTTTAAAAGCAAAAAGAACAAAAAGATAAAAAGGAGGAAAGATTTTACAGGTACGTGGCATTCAAATTAAGAATGAGCTCAGCCTTCTATAGCAGGGTCACGCATTAGTGTGTCTTATCTCTAGAATTAATACCGTGAACCAGGAAAAAAATTCAAGTAGAAAATAGCCACCATATCCAAATTCATGTATTTCTCTTTAAAAGACCAATGAGATGAAATAGGTTTATTCAAAATTTAGCCAACATAAATTATAACATAATACTTCCAAAGCCTGAACGATTTTGCTTAGAAGAAAATCTTTCAAAAGAAAAAAATATATATCCTCCAAAATGAAAATATATTGTGGTACAGTCGAGCCTGGAAGAACACAGGTGTTGGGGGGCTGAGCCCCACACAGTTGAAATCCACATATAACTTCAGTTGATTCTTTGCATCTGTGGATTCCCAGCCTTGGATTGAAAATATCATTTCAATCAGCAGTTGGTTGAATCCACGGATGAGAAACCCACAGATATTGAGGGTCAACTCATTTACTGAAAAAAAAAATCCACGTATTAATGGGCCTGCGCAGTTCAAACACGAGTTGTTCAAGGATTGACTGAAACATCTGCAAAATCTGAGTGTTTTAGTTGCGTTTAGAAAACAGAAAATTTGGCATCAGGGATGGATAACTAGGAGAAGCTATTACCAGATTAGAGCAGTAAAGGTCAAAAGCACAAGTGGTGGTTCAAATACATTTGGTTTCAAACCCTGGCTCTGTCTTTTTTTTTGTCCTGGCGACCTTAGGTGACATTCTCAACTCCTTTAAGCTCGGATTCCTCATCCACACAAAAGGAACAGTATATGCAGGTAAAGGCTTCAGTTGCCTCGTTGGGCACAGTGAGCTCTCAAACACGCAATCTCTTACTCATCCTCTACATACAGAATAAAATAGTAACAGGCTTTCCAGAGTTTCAGGTGCATAATGCACGTCAATCACGGCTAGCTAACATGGCTATCATTACTTTCCATCACCAAAGCCACGAGACTCATTATCTGTGGTCATATGGCCTTGTTTTCAGTTGACTTCTGAATCTGAATCTTTTTTTTTTATCCCTCAAGTACTAAATACCAACCTTGGCCTTCCTGTAGTCCTTATTTGCTATTCAGGTCAATAAATCCTAACGGTGGCCATAAAACTACAGGTCAGTATCTGCTTAATGTCTTTCCTCCCTGGCTTTGATTGCAAAGACGAAGTGAAGACTCCAATTTCCTGGCTTCCTTTTCATATGGAAAAGCTTTCAGGGATTCTGAAAGGTCTTCTGGCCCATATTCTTTGAGCAGCTCAAATGCATCCTACCTTCCTGCTCACAGATGGGCCACTGGCTGGGGATCCAGCGAAGGAACCAGCTCACCCTCTCTCTCTCTTTTTAAAATGCAAACACTAGGTGAGACAGCAAATAAAGATCATAGAGAACAGCCCTTTCATGTGAAAAGAATTATTAATTCCACTCTCATCGCCAGATTTCCCCATTTCCTTGCAAAGCATTTATTTCTCTACTCTCTGTGTCCATTGACCAGACTCTTCAGAAGCCTGAAGCCGGCAGAAGGGAAGCAGATCTTTACAGATACGTCCTGTCAGCCATCCTGGGCTCACAGTCCTGGCCCCTGGCTCCAGTCTCGCCCTCTTGTGTGCATGGCGGGAGAGGGTTTGGGCAGCTCTACCTCTGCAGAGGATGCCCAGGCTCCGTTTCAGTCCCATGGCAAAGCTGCACGGTACCCAGTGCACTCTCCTCTCATTCAGGCCAAGCCCTGATCATCTGTCCCAAAGTGACCAGGTGGTTCCCTGTACTGAGGTCTCTGTGAAAAGCATTTCAGTGACCAGGAGAACTTTGACCCTAAATTCTAATCCTGGCTCACAAATGACCCAGCCTGGGCCTGGCCTTATGAAGGAGCTGTAAGATCAGGACCGTCTTGTCTACAAAAAGACGTGAAAAGGTTTACTTTGCTGCCTGTGCTTTAAACATCACGTTAAGAAAATGACACCAAGCTCCAATCGCCACTTTGGTGGACATACACTTAGCTCCTAACCCCTTCACTTAGGGACCCCCTCTGCATTCTCATTGCTAACAATGGGAGGCTGACCGTACAAGACAAAAGAAACATAAGCCCTGTCAGCAAAGAAAAGTCTCTGAGGAGACCGTCTCCGAGCACTGGGTCCCTGGAGGACCCCCAAACACCTGGAAGCAGTTCTTCTTGCGATTCTTTCAGCTGGTACAGAGGTTCTCCAGGTGTGGTCCCCAACCCCCAGCATCATCTGGGAACTTGTTAGGAATGCACATTCTCAGGCCCTGCCTTAGTCCCACTGAATCAGCTCTCTAAACGATTCTGACTCCTGCTAAAGTTTGAGAACCACGGTGTAATGCGTAGACTATTTAATAGATGTGTGAAAATGAGGAAGTAAACGAAAGATGAATAAATAAAGCCTGCAGCTTTACCGCAGTACAACCCAGTACAACCAGCTCCCAATTAACGGCTGAAAGGCAGTGCCCTCCTTCACGTCCGAGGGGCGCTGGGTCAGACTGTAGCAACCTGATTCAATGGCCACACTGTTCACAGTTTGTGATGCCACCCCATGGGACGTCCTTCTGCTAGCTGCCTGGGCCAGCCCTTAGCTGTCCTCCATGGTTTTCAACCTTCAGTCTCCGATGGTCAAAATCTTTCCCAGTATTCTCTTCCTCACCCTGCTACTTCTCTCTTTATGCTGCTAACACCTACACCTGCTTTAGGTTTCAGCTTAGCGAGTCACCTCCTCCAGGAAGCCACCCATCTGGCACGTGCCCATAGCATCCTGTACAACTCTATCAAAAAAGCACCCCTCCCTATCCGAACTCCGTTTAGCTTGTCTCCCGCGCCCGCTTGCCCGCACTGCCAGCTCCCTGAGCCAGAGGGCTCGTTTCTCTCATTCACGGTCATGTCTCCAGCACCTCGAATAGTGCCTGGTGAATGATGGAATCAGTCAATCTATCGATTGTGACTATAAAATAATCTATATTTTATAAGAGGTAATATGTACCTATTTTAATTTATTATCAATTGATTTGACGTCTAGACATGAATAACTGACCATTAGCCTAGAAATGAGGCTTATGGCTAAAAAAAAAAAAAAGGAAGAAGAAAAGAAATGCAGCTTTTTTTCCCTTATCAAAACTGCCCCTCCCTCCAGTCCTTTTTAAACACACACGCACTGCAGAATATTTGGTCCCTGGTTGAACCATCGCCCCCTCTGAAAGCCAGCATGTGAAAGCCTACTGCTCCTCTTACTTGCCAGGTGAGACAAAAAATGAGATTGAACATTAGCTTTCGATTCGACGTCAATGGAGAACAACGTGCAGGAGGGTCCGAGAACACAAAAGTCTCCCTCCTGGTTCGGACCGGCACCCTCTCCTTGACTGGAGAGTGTCACAGTCCTGGATGTCCACCAACTCCGCGCTGCCCGGCGTCCAGCCGAAGCCCTGTCACAGCTCCTGCAGAGTGACGCAGTGCTGCCGTCACCAGCTGGTTTCACAAGGCGCCGTGCTTGTCCCTGTGGTCCCACTGAGTCACAGTGCTGCATTCATGACACGTCAGCGTTCCAACCAATCTGTCGGCAGCCTGCTTGAAGCCAGCCCACCCAGGGCCAACTTCGAGGACATCCATCCCCAGGTTCTCTTGACCCTGGGACCCAAATGCATATCCTGATTTTCTACAGGGTAACCTGAAACCACAGAGCTCAGGCCTGTCCTGGACCTTGTTGGGGACGAGGCCAACAAAGTAGCCTTCTCGGTCGTTCTATTTGGGCTTCACCAGGGAACTTCATTCAGCCTGGTGAGCAACCTATTGATGATGATTTCACATTAAAAAAAAGAAGAAGAAGAAGGAGTTAAGAGGTGTTAGGGCCACTGTTACTTATTCCTTAACTGGTTCCAGAAATAATTTAAAACAGAGAGCATGAAATAAAATTAAATGGTGAATGAGAAAAATGAGAAAGATAAAAATGAAACCAGGGTTGAGATTAGTTTAAAAAATAAAATTCATGCCCTGAAGTTCTGCACTTTTGATAGAAGCTGGTCAGCAAGAAGAAAAAAATTATAGTCTGTCCTAAAGTGTTCTTCTCATGGGAGAGAGCATGGATCTTCCTTCAGAACCTTCCAATACTTAGTTTGCGCACAATGTTAACTAATATTATTTTCTGTTTGTAAACCAACAATAAATGAGAAGAAAATAGGGCAAGAGGAAGCTATAGCAAGAAGACATAAGCTACTAAAAAGATCTACAACTCAAGGATCAGGAGCCCCCTCCCTTCCAAGGGTCTCCTAAAAACCAATGCTCCTAACTGCAAGTGATACACCTGAATAACCTTGACTCATCATGTAAAGGTCAACTTATGCTTAGACATATTTAAAAATACTGACATGGAAAAAGTTAAAGTTTAGCCTCCATTTCTTCTTTTCTGACACTTGGTAGTCTTCTAAGAAAAACAAAATAAGACACATGAACTCCTTTGAACTCTGCTCTCACTGATGAGTCCAATTTTGTTTTAAATTCAGATCTGAATACTCAAAAAATTAATTATCTCTTCTTTACCTCCTCCTCTTCATCAGGATTATCAATTGAAATAATTTGTGAAGAACACATAGTGGAAATTTTAATCCATTCCCAAGCAGTGTTTGTTTTTGTCTGCTTTGTTTTGTTTTAAGAAAAAGCATCAATTTCTGTGCCAGATAGGAAGAAGTTCTTCCTGACGGGTCTAGAAATGACGATGGAAAATAAAAGAGAAACGCTTCTTCACAGACTGGCACCAGAGAGAGTAGGTCATAGTGAAGGCAAACTACAAACAAAATATTGTCTATTTCAGAGAAACAAAATAATATGAATAATAAAACTGCACTGACTGACATTCACCATGTGCCGGGCCTGGAATCAGTGTCCCCACAGAATGTCTCCTGTAACCCTCAACGTGAACCCTATGAGCTATGGGGTGGGCCCCCCATAACTCCCCTGATACCTGGGGCGTCCGGGGCTTTGGCAGGGGAACCTACCTGCCCAAAGCCCTCAACTCGGAGGTCAAGGAGCTCAGAGTCAACGCAGGTTGCCGAGTCTGCTTGATAACTCTGCCACGCTCATTTTGTACCACTCTACCCATGACTCTAAAAAATTTACTTCGTTCATTTATTTTTTCCTATTTAATTACTCAGCATATATATTTTGAGTACTAGAAAACATTTCTATTGCATGCACCTTCTTAGGTGCTGGGTATACAAAAATGAACAAAATATGAGCTTTAAGGAGGCTACAGTTTTGTGGATAAAAAATTAAAAAGCAGACATTTACAATACATTCTTAATGCTGACAACATAAGGGAAGTACAGAGTGTTATGGGACCTCATACTAGGGACATGTAACCCAGACTTAGCGGAGTTACATCAAACTATACAGAATGGGCAAATTAAAAATGGTTAAAAAAAAAAAAAGGAAGGAAAGCGCTCATATTTCACTTCCTGTCCATATTTAAAGGATGATGAATCTCAAGATAAGCAAAAATTGATTTCTACATATAGCAGTTGTCGATAGCTGCGTAACAAGTTTGGCGGCTTAAACAATAAATTTAGTGGCTTAAAACAGACGCTTACTTTGCTGGTTTCTGTGGATCAGGATATAAGCATGGACCCTGCTCGGAGTCTCACGAGGCAGCAGCCGAGCTGTTCTCTGGGGCTATGGTCTCATCTGAACCTTGACTGGGGAAGGACCTGCTTCCAAGTTCACACAGTTGTTGGCAGAACACCCATCACTTTTTAAAAGTGTCGGTCATGGCAGCCTCCCTTCTGGTCTCCAAACAGGCCACTCCCATCCCCACACTGGGCCTGCCCTTCTGCCTGCCCACACGGGCCTCCTCACCAGTCCTGGTCACGTGCAGTGGGCTCCACTCAGAGGAGAAGTCCTCATTCAGAGCTGGCCGCCTCCAGCCCGCCCATCACACACTCTTATTTCCTCCCTTCCTCTTCTCACCATTGGCAATGACTTTGTTTCTTATTTATAGTCACCTGCCCACAGTAGACTATGAGCTCTCTGAGAGAAGAGCTTTTGTCTCTTGTTCAGTCCCATACCTACAACAGTGCCTGTCACACAACAGGTGCTCAGTCAAAGGAGTGAATTAAATGATTTTTAAAATCGTTCTCTGAAAGCTCATAGCAACGGCACAGTATTTAAGAACCTGAACGGATAGCGGATGGTAACAGACTCTGAGATCATTTCTGATGCTCTTGCCAAGTTCTCTGACAGAGACCTGAGACCAGGTGTCCCGTCAGGCTGACTGCTCAGGTCCTATGGGTGGCCTGGAATGAGCCCCAATTAGCTCAACAGCGAAATGAAGAAAACACTACTCATGTCAGCCTCGCTCATGAATGGAAAGGGCTTCACACTCATAAATAATGAAAATATGATGCAGCTACACCAGGCTGCCTCCTGCTTCCTAAGAAGTAATCAAGGAGTCCCCTAAGCAGCCAAGAAAGGGGCTACAAAATAATTACTGTTTTACCTGCTACAATAACATCGTTTAAATCTGTGCTCAAAGCCTCATGTAATTGTATCCTAGAATGTAACTTTCTGAGGAGAAACACTGCAAGATTTTAGAAAGTTTATGCTGAAAATAAATTCAAAGCTAAAATTAAAATCAGATTTAAATGACATCTAACCTTGAGCCAGGCAGGTTGTGTGGTGAAGAATTAACCATGTCTGGAGAGAGGCCGGCCGTGGCCTTGGGTTCCTGGGGGGTGACCTCTAGGCTCCTGGAATGTCCTGCCCGACAGAAGTGGCTTTTTTTGGCCTGTGCGCTTTGGCCAGCAGACACTCCAACAGTGTGATTTATGACAGGGGCTTTGGGCCACATGGTGACGGTCCCAGCATCCAGAGGAAGCGGGGAGTGAAGGCGGTACCGCAGCCTCCAGGAGGGCCGGAGACCGACAGTCAGCCACACAGGCGGCAGGCGATCGCGTCCCGGCACACACACTGGACGCCAAAGGCTCAGGTGAACTTCCCTGGTCGGAAATACCTCACGAATGATGTCACACCTGGGGACCGAGAGGCATGAAGGCCACTCCATGACACCGTGGGAGAAGACAGCAGAAGCCCCACGTTTGGACCTGGCCTGGCCTCTGCACTACGTGTCTCTTCTGATTTCGATCTGCATGTTTCCCTACTGTCAACCACAACCACGAGTGCCGCAGTGTTCAGTGGGCTCTACGAGTCCTTCCGGAAAACCGCCGACCCTGAGGGAGATGTGGGGAACGCCCCCCAACCTGGGGGTGTCAGAGGCGAGGGTGGCCCTGTGCGGACTGGCCAGCTTTCTCGCTGGCCAGCTGTGTGGTCGAGTTGAGTGCTCCTCAGGTTAACCTGCCTATTAAGACAGGTGCTGTTTTCTCTGCTTCTTCTTTGAAAGATAGTTTGTCTCTTTTCAATATGAAAAACTTAAACAAACATGAGAGGATTTGGAACTTGAATAAAATTATACTCCAAACATCCTCACACCTTTCTAAGTGTATTCGTTGTGTCCTTTTTTCTTTTCTTTTTTTTCTGTTTTGGCCCCAAGAAAATTAGACTAAGAGGGGCCTTTCTGAGCCCAAATCCAGGAAACTGGAAGGTAAGCTAAGGCCTTTCTCTCGGGTTACTTTAGTAGATCAAGCAAGGGAGACTCTGTGGCTGAGGTGAAGAAGAGTGAATGAAAGGTTCCGTGGAAACCAAAATAAGGCTTTGGTTCCAGCCTGGCTGAAGGCTCAGGGTCAGTGACAAAGCGGAAGAATGTGACCGCTCGTTTAAAGTACTGCGTGGTGTCAGGCAGGGGGCCAGCTGGCTTTGGCAAGATCACCCATCAGAGGTCAGTTATGCCTCCATTGGAAGAGGCTGATTTGAGGCCCTGAGATCAACTGCAAGAAGCTGATGCAGAAACGTCTATGGATAAAACACTGTGTAAGAAGACGTCAAGGTCAGGCACGAGCTGAGGAGCAGGAGGGGAGCTGGGATGATCGAGCGGCCTAAAGTAAATTGTGAGTAGGCAGCAGTAGATGCTGAGATCCGGAGGCTGCCTCTGGCAGACACAGCAGCAGACTCACACGGGAAGAACCACTGACCATTCCTGGTGCATCGAAGGTGGACCAGAGGCTCTGCTCGCTCTGACTGTTCCCGTCTATTCCCTGAAAGGATATAGACCGTACACCTCTGACTATAAGTGTATAACTGACTGTGGGAATAACAACCTAAAATAGGCTTGGAATTAGGGAAGCAAACGTCACAAGTAGGTCAGAGAAGATGAAGATGAGACAGAGGCTAGGAAGGGAGCTAAGAGATATGCCTGAGAGCCAGCCTTCCAGGGGGTGCTGTGTGAAGTACAAAGGTGTAGATTCAGTGGAAGGAATAGCTTAAGGTAGTTTGCTTTAAAAAAAAAAAAAAAAAAAGGTGAGCGCTAATGAGTAAGGAAAACGTCTTCAACTTTAAGGCTGGATTTGTAAGGGCTAGACAGGTGGTACAACTGGAGTGTCTACTGCCACCTGGTGTCAGGATACCTTAATTACAGACTCAGAGCGACTAATCCTAAAAGCCGAGTTTGCCGAAGGAAAAATAAAAAGGAAAGCCTGCAAGGTTACACTTTAAAACGAACATCTCATTTGATTTAGGATCCTAGCTCTAAAGGACATTTGAGATGATCATTAAAAGACATAAACAGAAGTGCCCCAAGCGTGTTCCTCTTTGAAGCAAGGAAAGACTGACTTGATGTTAATGACAGAATAGCAGTTCTCTTCCTGCAATTTTCTCATCCACAAACGCACACACCTATAAGGTCTGAACTCCTTGCCGATCTGTCCTCTTGCTTTATAATAAATGATTCGTTTCCTTTATAGGAAAACACAAAGTGGGTCACCCATGAGGCCTGTGACCTTCCCCCGACAGGCAGGCGCCGGCAGTCCTGGACCCCGCGTCACCAGCGCCATCGCGCTGTCGGAGTTCCAGGGTTCCCCTGCCCCGCCTCCCACACCCCACCTCCCAGCACCTCCGCGGAAAGGACACATCTGTGAATCCTCTGGCCTCCCTTCAAGTCCTTACAGCTGTAAAAACCACTGCGTGCAAAGAAAAGAACATTTCCTAGACCGGGAATCCCCAGACACTTCCTCAAACCCAACGAGGGAAGAGCGTTTTGCTCCGGCGAATTACGCCCCCGTTGGGGACAGTGGGGTTCTGTCTAAGTGCCTGGGCTTCACCGCACTTCGCACACATTTTCTGCATTTTCGGACTTCTCTGAAATGTGTACCCATCCTGACTTACGAGTCCTGCTTTGTTGGTAAGTTTACACTTACATGCAACTATTTTCATTCAAGATTTGGGTCTGAGTTAGGGAGAAAGCCCGCTGCTGGCGTTTCATACACCAGCCCAAAATACGTGAGGCCTTCTCTTTCTCCACGTTGTTTGTTCTACACAGCCAGGCCCATCTCCTGCCTCTCTCTGTCCCCCAGCTGCCCAAAGGTGGCCTGGTCAGTGTGGCCTAAGCCAGCAGTGAGGCGTGGATTCGATGCTGGTGGGGCTGCCCATTTCTCCTGGATTGTTCAGATGGTGTGGGTGACACATGGAGAAGGCAACATGAGGCTAAGCGAGGAGTGTGAAAATAAGAAATGGGAAAGGGGCACGAACACACTCAACGCCTTCCCCTCAGGAGAGAGTATATGCTTCAATCCAAGTGCACTTTAAAAGATTTCAAGTTAATTTTCCACACCTTACTACTACTCCATCAGAAGTTTTCCGTAACACATTGGTGAAGAAAAATGCAAATATATATATATATATATATATATATATATATATATATATATATACATACATACATATTAAAGAGAATTGTCTAATTTAAGGACAAGTCAATTAACAACTTGAGGGCTTAACACACACTATCGGTGTAGCCAGTCAAAATTTTAATATGATTCATAATTAAATTATTTTGTGCCTGATCATGTTCAATTAGTTAACTGAACCAAATTCTGCTGATTGCAAAGACCTTAAATATTACACTTGTATGCCAAATGAGGCCATGGTCAGTGAAACTAATTTGTGAAGAAAAAAATTAGCAAAGCTTAAAAAGTTTCACAAAAGAGGAAAAAAAAATGTCCTGACTCATGCGTAGTCATTTCTTATTCATTTACAAAGTCTTTCCAGTTTTTAGACAATGGACGGTTTACTATGAAAAATGTTGAACTGAGTAAAAAACAAAAATAAAATAAGAGTCTTAAATTCTAGACATCTGAAAAGGAAACTTTAATTCAGAGAAATCAGAATTATTATTTTGACCATATGAAAAGGGCTATGTCATATTTATAATAGAATTTGCTCTGTGAAATTTGTCATATAGTTAAGGAAGCACAAAGAGGTCACGTTTCCTCAGAAAAATATCTTCTTTGCTTTTTCTCTTCTCTGTTACAGACACAGTGGTGCTTGAAAAGTTGAACTTGTATATGATGAGACATTCTTCTTTGTTCTTAAAGGAAAATACAGATTTTTTTTGGAGGATGAGGGGGAAATGCAAGGAATCAAATTCATATACAGTTTATGTATATGACCGTCTGTGATATCAGGGCAAACCTCTTTAGTCCTGTCATGACTCATAAAAAGTCATTGTCTCGACTGCTTTCAGGTTCACTTTAGAAATTCCACCCATGACATGAAATATACAGGCAAAAATTTACATGTATGGAATGTCACGTGATTGCTATTTTCTTCTTTATTCTTTTCAACATTACTTAAATGTTGTACTGTGAACATATATTATTCTTATAAAGCAAAAACAGCAAAATTTTTTACAAGGATGGCAATGCAGTCTTCATTGACACTATCTCGCACAGTGTCACGAAAGAGAAATGGTTCGGCTTTAAATTGTTCCATAGATTTATCAGTCAGAAGCGATCTAATCTGTTATCCATGATGGAAACGAGAGAAAATACCAACAACCAGAAAGATAAGTAGCTGAGCCAGGGACCAGACTCTCCACAGAGAGGAAGGGACACAGGCCAACAATACATGGTGACAATACTGCCCACTGACCTCAGTTCTTGGAGGAGCAATCTCACCTGCCAGGAAGTTACCGTCATATCTATTCTACAGGTAAAGAATCTGAAACTCAGCCGGCTGCCAGGGCCACTCAGCCGGCTGCCAGGGCCACTCAGCTAGAACGTGGCAGAGCTGAGATTAGGTCCAGCTTGGCATCGCCCAACATGTCCTCGGTCCATTGCTTCCTAAAGCCTCCCCAAGGATTGGTCCTCACTTCAGGGCGCCTGAAAACAGAATTCTCTTTCCATGTTGACCTTGTTATTATCTTGCTTTTGACACCTGTCCTTAGCAGAAAAGAAGAAACCCAGGAGCTCCCCAATCTTGGCCATCCTCGCTTGAAAACCCATGAGGATGCCTTCCTTGGTTGGGGAGTGAGAACATCTTCAGGGTGTCTGACAGGCAGGATTGTCTGTCTCTACCCTCCTGAGAATTGTTTTCAACACATTCCTGCCTCTCCCAGGAAGAAACGGTTGACTGGTGCTCTGCCACTCTACCACACGTGGCAAACCACAAGCTCGCCTCCCCCAACACCCCGCCCTCCAGCCTCGATTCACAAATATCCCAAGAGCATTGTCATGAGCTCCCCAAACTGGGTGCGCCAAGCCCCTTACACAAATAAATGATGCCCAGTGAGCTGTTATAGCAACTTTCAAAGGCAGAAGGCAAGTGTCTGTCTGGTCACCCAGCGATTGCAATTCTCCCTGTCCCTGTCAAAGCTGTTTCTCATGACTCTTGCCAGGGTGCTCATCATATTCCTGCTTGTGGTCCAGGGATCATAATACAAAATAAATCACCAAAGGGAAAAGAAAAAGGAATTTGCAAAAAAAAAAAAAAAAAAAAAAAAAAAATGATTGATCTCTGCAGGCCTGCTCTCCAACTTTTGTTTTCAACACATTCCTTTGAAATGGGATAAAAACCAAAAGTATAGACTGCTGGGTGCCTGGGAGAAGAAGCACAGGCTTTCCATTTTATTTTACACAGTGAAAGGCCCAAATGGAATTTGCAGCTGGGGTAGGGGAGCTTACAAAAGGGGCCTTACACTTGTTCCTCACTTAATTAACAGCAGAAGAAATGATAGCAGCCAACAGCTATCAAGCACTTACTCTGTGTGGGCACTGGGTCGAGCATATGCATTCACATTCATAATCTCACTGAATCCGATGACAACTCTTCATGGTAGCTTCTTTTGCTATCCTGATTTTACAGATTAGAAAACTAAGGTTTAAGAGCTTCAATAATTGTTCGAGGCTGTAGAGCTGGGCTGGACTTTTCGCCTTGGGAGACCACAAAGTTCTTAATTGCTAGGCTCCGCCACTTCCCATCAGACCTTCGAGTGGCGGGCATTTGGATTCCAAATAAAACTCAGTTTGCCTGTCCAGGTGTTTACCTCACTCCGAAGTCTTACATTAAGATCATTCGATTTCAACAGACAAAGGGTGGAGTGAGTTTAGGGGATGGCACAGGGAGGAAAAAGAAGGGAACCCACAGGATTCAAATTCCAACAGGAAAATGGATTGAAAGAGCTAAATGTATGTGCTGGAGCCAAACAGTTTAGCAGATGGAGGCATATTCAGGGATTTGTGATGACAGGAATAGTCCTTTTTCCACCCCACTTTGAGCTGCCTTTACATAACTTTATCTTTTATGTCCAAAGATCAAATAATAATAATAAAAAAAGATCACATTTAATGAGAACTAGGGAAAATATACTGGTGGCAATTAAAGAGTAAAAATAACTTCTCTGTGGCTTCAGACCACAGGCGTTTGCTCATTTTAAGAGGCACAGGCAAATCACTTAAGGCCTTTTGGACTGTGTTCATCTCATGCTTCCTCCTATACCAATGGCAGTTAAAGTTATGGACAGTCATAGCCCTTGAACCCATGTAAGTGGAAGTACAAACTCATCAACTCATAAATGCGACCTCCTTTGTAGGTCAAATCCAAGTCTCCTGGTAAGCAGTTGCTTTGTGTGGTGGGGGTGGTTAATCAGAGTTAGAGGAAGTTACAGAATCTCTACCCTTAGAGACCCGCCCTCCACCCTGGAGCTCTAACTCCTCTTTCCTCTGACTCTGGACACAAAGCCTCATTGTTGGCCAAGATTCAAGGAATCCCCACTCTACTGCCTGTTTTCCACATGCATATCTGCTTTGGTCTAGATGACGAGGTCGACCAGAACTCTTCCTCGGGCCTAGGCTAACCAAGTGCACTCCGACACCCACAGGTGGCCACAGGGAACCAGGATTCCCACCTCTGTACTATACCACTGGGTTTTTGGCCAGAATCTGGGAAGCACTCATCACTCTTAGGGTCAAGCTAACACCTGGTAAAGTCCTGAGGTGTCACCAGTTTCCAAAGAATCTGCAGGCACTTGAACATGGAAGCACCTATAGGACATTACTCTGAAATACTCCCCAAAATTTCCTAATTTGAAATATAAACTGGGACTGACTCAAGACGAGATCAGCTGCTGAACAGAAAGACATAGGAGCGTTTACCCTGTACTTTGGGAGGCCTTGTTTTATATACCAAGAGATTCGATTCACTCTGTTTCAA
Organism: Eidolon dupreanum; assembly: GCA_028627145.1. NCBI lineage: Eukaryota > Metazoa > Chordata > Mammalia > Chiroptera > Pteropodidae > Eidolon > Eidolon dupreanum. Next base: position 4,913,472 of record CM053514.1, read on the forward strand.
AGTCAAGTCTATCCTCGGTCTGTAACCCAACCCCAGAACACTGCACTTACCGGTAGAAAGTAGCATAGTCCACAGTTGAGTGGCAGGTCTGAAACTCCCAGGATTTGAGTTTCTGGCATTCACGATGGGCTCGAAGCTTTACCTTCACTGTCCCTTGACACAGTTCTGGCACTGGTTTTCTCTGGGGTCTGTTGCAGAACTCATTGGACTCCACCCTCCAGGACTCGGCAAAGTCATCCACATCAAACTTGAAGTTTCCATCTCCGCCGATTAAGTCATCACGCTTATGTCCATTATAGTTGCCACAGAGACCACAGAGTTTGCCCTTGAGATGGGGGGCAGCCATGACTTCTACAAAACTGTCTCCATCCCAGGATATTTCCAAACCTAGAGGAAAAGGAGAGGAAAAGGGGATCAACCACTCCTGAATCCAATAATAATTCCCAAGTGTGTACATCCTCACATAGCACATGTGACTGTCCTCTAACGAGGAGCACCAAGGGGCTGTCTGAATTCCTGGTCATCTTTTATTCTTGTCATAGTGAATGTTGTGTGACATTACATGAATCACTTATTTGTTGGGACTTAGAACTTTTAAACTGTATAAAGTCTGCCCTTATAATGAAATCTTATGCACCCTAGTTTGACTTATAAATACTCATTGACCATGTTACCCTAGGGTATATATTTTTTGCCCTTTTCTAGAGTAATTGTGTTGGTCCAAATCATTCTTTCATTTATGCAATGATTACTCTAATGTGGGAATGGAGAGATAACAAAGGTGACAGGTTTTAATGTAATTTTTTCTTTATCCTAAAATCCCTCCATATGATTATACCAAATATCAAATGAAAGTTTCCCAATTATTTGCTATAGTGACTGTATTAAAGCAGTAAATATATATAGCGTTTGAATACTTCCTCAACAGAAATGCTCATATAAATGAGTATGTCTGCTCTCTCATTATTTTACAGTCATCCCTGGGATATGGATGGCTATTTAATCAGTTTCCTAGGGTTGAGTTATTGTAAAACCCTTTGAAACTTCGTAGCCTCCATCCCTGAGCTGATCAGAATCTTCAGCATTGGAGACACTGGAGGCTTCCAGGACATACACTAAATAGAATCAGTGGGACAGAGTGGTCCTGTTCACCAAGGACATGATCTTCACTCCAGAAGGAATGGAACGCAGGCTCCTCTTGGTTTGCTGAACTGACCATCTAAACATCGGAGTGTTTTCCTGAGCACATTCATATCTGTCCAGAAATGCTGGCCCAAGGCTTCTAAGAGCCACTCCAACCAATGACCTCACTGAATGTGTCACATAGAACATCCAGATTATGCTGTCACGGGCAGGACAGCCAGGTTAACCTGTCATACGCACGGATCAGTCTGACTAGAAGATCAAGGATAAAGGTTTGTGGGCCCTTCATGATATTGTGTATGAAGACACTGTTCATAAGAGAAAGAAGACCTTAATGAAAAACTTTTTGAGGTTCAACCCAAAGCAATTGACAAGCTCTGTGACTCAGTTTTTCTTTGTCTCAAGAATGTGTCAGAAGTATTTCTTGCTGGCCCCTGGTCACACCTTGGCAATGTCTGAGCCCCCAGCGAATGGGTGAACTAGGAACCAGTAAATGTGAAAGAGCCACCTGGGGCATGAACACTGAGAGAAATCTACAAGGTCAATGCACACATCTGCCCTAAGACTTCTTCTTACTCACTGTCATTATTTCCTAAGTGACAACCCACAGAGAAGGGCTCTTTTTAACAGAAAAAAAGAGAAAGTCTCCCATGTATGTTTTTTAATCTTACCCTTGCAGGTTTGTGACAAAAACTAGTCTTTCGTTTAGCCAATTCTGAGCCTCTGGCAGGAGGACCATGACTCTCTTCCTGGAAGACTCTGCCTTTGTTCTTGAAGGATCAGGATTAGGCTGATGAGCAAATGCTCAGAAGATGCTTAGAAGTTGGGGAATAAGGTAGTCTAGGAAAGGATGGGGTAAGGGAAAGAATGAATTTTGCTTGGATATAAAATTGGCATAAGGCAACATTAGAGTGCTATAAGATCAGTAAGAAATGCCCAGAAGTAAGACTCTAAAGCCAATATTCCCTAAGTCAGGATATGGTCCAAGAGGAAAGAAGGCTGGCCACACAACTGCCACAAGAAAGAGTTACAGGTATGTGTTAGGAAGAGTTATTAGTAAAATAAACCAGTGGTCTAAAATTAGATTTCTCAAGAAGAAAACAGAAAGGTCCATATGGAAATCACTGTATGGCTGTATGGTAAATGAAAGAAATACAAGTATTCTTAGTCCAAAGCAAAGTGTAGAGAAGCCTTCCTGGTTGAGATAAGAAACTGGGTTCAAAAAAGCAATTAAATAGAGTTAGCTAAAGAAACAAGAGAGAAAATCATAAAAAAGTCCCCCTTGGGAACAATTGATGAAAAGAAGCTAGTGATGGGACAAGGTCATTAGAGAAAGGACACACTACTAGAATATCCACCTGCTGGGCTGACTTTCCATGTAGACCTCTGTGGGAAGATGGCTGTCAACTCAGACAACCACACTATTGTATCAAATGATTTATATTTCTTCATACCCCATCATTCAACACATTATCTGGCACATAGTATATACTTTCTCAATGAATGAATTACCCTGTAAATTGATATATCAAATCTGTGAAGCTAAGGAAATTGAGAATTTCATGCTAGTTAAGACACTGAAATAACAATTTTGAAAAGAGACAAGCAACCTATAATAAGATTTGTAATACACTCTCTAAGGTATAGAAGAAATTTGACCTCATAAGCCTGTAGCCAGGCAGCTGCCCAGCAAGAGAAATGAGGGGAGAAAATCAATTTCATCCAACACTCTTAACTTTTACAGCATAATTCCAAAGATTTTTCCATGTGGCAAAATTTTCCAAACTACAAATCTCTTTCCTAGACAGCAAGCAAATATTCTTCCAAGTGCCACAAGAGTTGAGAATTTCCATCCAAAGGAGCTCCAACATCATTACTGACAATGATATAATAAATCTGAGACTTTGGGCAACTGAGTTCCTGGGAATTCAATCCACAGTGAACAATCCAATCACTGTGTTTTTGTTTTTTTTTTTTGCTGTGGACTGGTGGTCCATGCATGATTGGGAAGATATAGACCCACCGTGTTCTTAGTATACTCTTCTTAAAATTCTAGATAGCTCTTCATAAAACAGAATTTCCAAAGTACGAGAATAACTTATAATTCACTCCCTTTTCCTCCTCTTATCTTTGTTATTATTATATTAAGAGGATTTTCATGGGGCAATGCTAGGCTTTATATTCAGAAGGGACGAAGTATTCGTCGACGCACGACTGCGTTTATTTCTGTGTCGTGTCCATATGCGTTTTTATGATTTTTACCCTTTATGTGAGTAAAATCCATGAAAAGTACATCACGGTAGTAAAAGGCAAAAAAAAAAAAAAAAAAAAAAAGTAGTAAGTTGTAATTGAAAAAATGGCTCCTCCAAACGATATGTTAAGCAGGGATCTTCTGAAATGAAAACGACGTGGAAGCGTGGGCCGGAGACAATCTACTCTGCAGCTGGAAGGAGTCCCCGGCTCTGTGCATGGGACACTGGGTAGAAATAACTGGCAGAGTCGGAAGGCTACAGCCGAGGCACATGTCACATCCGGGGATGTGAGCGGCAGCCACATTCCTTCCGCTGCGTGAAGGGTCTTCCAAATTTCCCTTCTCGCCAATGGATGTTTTCCTAACTCGTGCTTCACCCTTCAAATGTGTGACCTGGCTCCAGACCACTAGTTTGGGGCTTTTCCTTGGGGCGGGGGGAGTGTCGTGGTTGTTTTATTTTGTGATTGTTCGTATCCGTTTTGCTTTGTTTTATTTCTTGGTTGTTATTGTTGCTTTTGCTGCTGTCCACTTAAAGGGGAGAGGAGGTACAAAATCAGCAGGTACCCCGTAGCAATGCTTAAAAATGGATGGTTTTTCTATTCAGATTATACGAGAGAGAAGGGGTGGGGGGAGAGAGAGAGAGAGAGAGAGAGAGAGAGAGAGAGAGAGAAATATATATTTTCCAGGTTCATCAAATGTTGAACTATACCAAAAATAAAATAAACAGCCACACTCCCACGTGTTAATGCCTTTCAGGTGGACCTGATGTAACTCTTCCAGGTAGAGTTGATGAAGTGAACAGATGGCAGAAAGGAAATATTTTTAAATTATTCACTAAGTGTTGAGAGTTGGGTGGGGAGGTATTTGGGGGTGGGTGGTGCTTTCTCAAGTTACTAAGCTTTGCTCTGTGCCCTCTGCACCACCCCAGTTGTTATCTGGTAAGCAGCTACCGCCTCATCCTCCCCCAGCGACACGGCCACCTGTGCTCCTCTGCCAGACGATTCTGTCATGGAGTGCTGAGTCCATAAACCACAAGAGCAAAGACATTTCTCCCCATTTCCCATCCTCAAGCTACAGGCTTGATTTAAGCTGTTATTTTGAAGAAAGTAGGCTTTGATCATATGAGCTTACAAAATTTAAAAAAAAAAAAACTTATGGAAGGAGAACACTCAAAAACGATATACTGTGATATTTTAAATAGACGATCAATAAGTGCGAAAAGAAACTATCCCTAAGGGGCAGCACAGGCTGAGATGGGTAGACCGGAGTGAAAAAGACGATTATCTGGAAATGGAGTTGTTCCATTCAGAGGATAATCTCAAAGCAAGTTCAGTGCCCAGAGGAATACGATTCTTCCCTAGGAAGCAGAAAGCTTGTGTGATTCCCAGACTGCAGGAAATTGTTCAGCTGAGCATTAAGGGTGCCACATAAATTACTTGCATCACAATAAAAGAGATGGAAAAATAAACGAAATTATAAAACTAAGTTCGAGGCCTAGAAGAGTTAACTTCACTATCTAATTATGGTATGAATGATGTATTATTATTTCCTTAGCGTCTTTCTTTTGCTCATTTTTACAATGTGTAATCCCAACAAAGAGCACAGTTATCCCAGAAGGTACTGTGAGAGGAACAGTATCAAACTTTCTAGACTTTTAGCAATCTTTGAGTATTCCTTATTTTTTTGAGAAGTGGGCTGTGGTTGACTAATAATTTCCATATCATTAGAATCCACTGTGCTCAGCTGGATTGCAAACAAATAGGCGAGGTGTTTCTAATTAGTGCTGTTTAATAATGTGTCATCTTGTGCACAATTTACAAGGGAGCCACAAACTGTTCCCTATATCTGCAGAGTGGCCTGTTATTTGCATACAACAGCAGGTGTCTGAATTTTCTGAACAGGACTAATCCCTCTAAAGCTGTACTATCATAGCTTTTCACATCTGCCGTATTCAAAGTTAGAAATGGGAATCTTTCTGCCTTTGTGGAATATTGCAACACGTTAATATTTAACATTCTCTCACTAAAACCATGTTAAATTCTCTAAATAAAAGCTCCCTGGGCTTCTCCTTGGCTCCCCACCTTGCACAGGCTCAAATAAATTTATCAAATATACATTTGGCTTGAGTCGAAACAATTAACAGGGTTCTGAAGGTAGAGTAGAGAACAGTCCTTCAAAAGTGCCTGCTCTGTTTCCCTTTTCGATCCATATTATCTAAAAGAACTGGAACCCAATTGACACTTTTACATTGTTAAATTCTCATCAATGCCAAAAGCAAGAAATATACTGATCTCCTCAAATATCATTCTTAAAGAAAGAGCAAAAGCCAGGAAACCAGGCAGTTCAATATCTTATTGGCAAACCATATGAACTAACCAAAGGTAGCATGGAAGGAACTATAGATGATACAATCAAATGTATAAATGAGTTGAATTCACTCTTTGGGGCTAATACTGAAGAACTGAGTTCTGTTTCTAAGGTCCCTCTTTTAGGTAGCACCTCACAGACAAAAAAAAATTGCACCTTGTTGAACCACTGGAGTAAGGTAGTGACCATGGCAGAGGGAGAATGTATCTGCACCTGTGGAGTAGAAATACAGAGTCCAGTGGGCCTCGGGCAACACGGGATGCTGAAAAAGGGTCCTGGACGTCAGCTCCACGTACCCAAGATCAGGGGAAGTGCTTTCAGAGCAAGCATCCTGTGTCCTCCAGCTGGAGCCAATGGTTCTAGCCATCAACTCGAAGGGCATCCTTCCCCAGGGTCAAGAATGGACAGGACCAGATCTATGCTCTCCAGTATTCATGGCAGCACAATTTACAATAGCCAAGATATGGACGCAACCTAAATGCCCATTAACGGATGATTGGATAAAGAAATTATGGTTCCTGTATACAATGGAATATTACTCAGCCATTAACAAAATGAAACCCTACCATTTGCAATGACATGGATGGAGGGTATTATGCTGGGTGAAATAAGTCAGACAGAGAAAGACAAATACCATATGATTTCACTTACATGTGGAATCTAAGGAACAAAAAGAACAAACTAATCAAAAACAGACTCACAAATATAGTGGACAATTTGGTGACCACCAGAGGGGAGGGGGACTAGGAGAATGGGGTGAAGGGTTAAAAAAGTACATATTAGTAGTTGATAGTTGGTCACCAGGATAGAGAACGCAGCAGAGGAAATGCAGTCAGCATTAATATGATGGGTAAGTGGAGGGCCAGGGGAGGGAGGGAGCAATTGGGGGGATCGTTTTATCAATAATATAGATGTCTAACCAATGTACTGTATACTTGAAACTAATTTAAATAAAAAAGAAAAGAAAAAAAAGAATGGACCGGACCGTAGGCGACACAGAGCGGCCTCAGCACTCCCATCTGCATACCCATATGTGTTTGTGGTTGACTTTTGAGGGTCCCCCTCCCCTTCTTGGCAGATGCAAACAAGGAAACACCCTCACAGATGTGAAACTGCACATCTCCGGCTGAGCCGGGTGCGACACTGACAATTCCGAGCTGGCCATCAGTGGCCTCAATTTAGCAACAAACCACGAGAAAGAGGTTATTTGGAGAGAACTGCTATTTTTGGAAGGAGGATGGAAAGGCATTGGGTGTCTGCAGATTGCAAGGCTGGTGGGACTGGCGTCGGATTGCGAGGCTCCGGGATGCGCACATCTCTCCAGCTATTTGGGGGCGTCTTGGAGATCTCCCGTCAAAGCCCCAGTGGATGGCGATGAGGCAACCCCTGCGTGCAGCTGCGACACTTCTCTGCTTCGCGGTTTCCCTATGGGGAGGAACCCCAGGTCCTAAAGGCTCAGGTGCTGCTGCTGCTGCTGCTGCTGCGCGGGTTGGTGAGGTGGAGAGAAGAGCTAGAGGCACGCGGACGCCCCGTGCTTCGGGAAGCCCACCTGCTTTGGTCGTCACTTTCAAGAGATAGCCATCCAGGTCGACGTGAAAGTGCGGCGCCTGGCAGGGCAGCGCGATGCGCGAGCCGTTCCAGCGCACGGTGAGGTGCTGCTGGAGGCTGACGGTGCTGGCGCCCAGCACCAGGTCCACCGACTTGGTCCAGGAGAAGGAGCGGGTCCTGCGCGCGTCGTTCTTCACCAGCACCTGAAAGGGCGAGGCAGGGGAGGAGCAGTCTTTCGTCAAAACGTACTGACACGTCCCCTGAAAGTTAAATGTGCGTCCGTCAAAAGTGTTGTAGTGGGGGTCTCCGAACACCGTGCAGACGCCGGGCTCTGCGGATGAGTGAGAGACAAAAGCAGCGTCATAAACCGTGCGCAGGAGTAAGAGACACATCAGGGGTCCCCGTGGGAACCTGGAAGGGGCACCCGCCAGGTGGGGGAGGGTCTTAGCAGAGATGCACTATGCAAAATCAACTTAAAATAAATGAAGTTTGGTTGTTTGGTTGTTCTAAAAGTCTGTGCCAAACCTCAAGGGACATGTAGTATTTCTGGTGCTTTTATATTTATTTATAATACTTTTGAATTTTTAAAGCATCTCTGTTTTGGAGCCTGGATATGCTTCTGTGCTCTTAATGTAAGGGATAGAGAAATGGAACTAAGATAATTCTGTACACAGAACTGGCCTAACTTCCTAACCCAGAAAAACAAGAACAAAATATGAATCAATAACAGGCAGCAACATAAATGACAATACAGCAAAACATAATGTTATTCTCATTTAACTAATTAAAAAAAATGGAAACATGGTATTCTATTCATGACTCATGGTTTTAAACAAAAGTATTATATTTAACACATATGTTTACTAAAGACAAATAAACAGAATTGCCAAACAGATATGTTTTAATGCTGTTAGGAGCCAAGTACCGATAAAATCAATAATTTCTATGTGTTTTATAGAAATACAAGGTTCCTATATTTTGAGATGTGTGTCAAAATCTAAAGTTGGATAAAAATGAATTAGAAAACCCATCATTTAGTAAATTTAAGAAGTTCCAATGGGTTCATCACTTCACAATGCCATTAATTCAAATATTTATGAGACCCAAGTAGAATTCTATACTCTGGGGTATCATAAAGATTTTTTTTTTACACCTACAGCACCCAGTCTTCCTAGGTGGTCTCCCATCCAAGCACTAACCAGGCCTGACCCTGCTTTGCTTCTGAGATCAGACGGGATCGGGCATGTACAGGGTGGCATGGCTGTAGACTTGTAAAGATTTTTATGGAAAATTAAATATTATTTCTTTTTTAAAACAAAATTTGGCATTGATCTGTTCTCATGTAAAGAAAATTTATTTGTTTTCAAAGAGGCATAAACAACCAGGAAATGAGGAATTCACTTAGAGAAATTAACCCATACAATGAAAGAAATATTATAAAAAGAGTGATTTCCAATCAACACCAGAACAGGTCAAGAACATGACAATATCATATCAGCGGTTGCTCTAAATATCTGAGGGAAGAATTAAGAGTCAGGACTGAGGGGGGATATGCCAACGGATGTGATAGAACCAGAGATCCAAGGCCAACATTTGCTTTTAAAGTCTAAAGTGTCTGGAGAGTGATGTTTTTATGTTGTGATATGTGATGCCATTTCACATGTCTATTTCATGTTACTCCATATAAATCGCATATATCTGGAATGTGTCAAATTAATTATTTGTTCTAAATTACCTTTCCTTGTCAATATTTGATAGCGACTCAAAAAAGAAAGTTTTGGGCATGTAGGATAGTTTCGATGAACAAATAATTTAAAGGATATATAAAAGGCACTATTCGGGTGGAGAGAAATGGACAGGACAGCAGCAATAATGAATTCACTTTCCATTACTGTTCCAAATAGTGTTCTCACCTATCTAATCACCTCATACAGCATTTTCAACCCTTTCTCCATGTGATTACTTTCAAAATTGTCCTAACACATACTTCCCTCACATTCTGATAATCTCTCCCTAGCATAAAAATGGTGCTTTTTGGTTGACAGGGAGCAAGGCAGTTCTTTGGGACACCCCAACTGACATCAGAAGAATTACAGTTCAGAGCTGATACTGCCATGTGCCACAAAAGGACTAAATGTTAACCTGACCACCAGATGTACCAAATTCAAGAGGAGAGATTTTTTCAGAGTTCTTAAGTCCATGTCCTCAATGAGAAATCCCGGAACCAATGAAGACTTTTGAGCTTTTGAGCTTGTAAGAGGAGGACTCAGTTTGAAAAGGCGAATGCACTACCGAAGGATTTGAAATTGTCCTCTGGAAGAAATCCTCTCTTGCTGTGAGCAAGCACAGGAAATGACTGTGCCTTCTGCCCAGTTTACAGGGACAATCTTCTCCCTGAACCAGGGACAACCCACGGCTTCTCCTGGTGTTCTGACAACAGTGGCATCAAAAATATAATTAACAAAAACAGTAGTAGCTAACATTTACCGAGAATTCATACCCTAGCGCCGTTCTTTATGCCTACAGATTATGGATATGTTATAATAAAATAGATACTTAGATTGTCTCCTCAGGTTAAACAAACACCTAAGCACTTGGTCATAAATCCATAAAATGAGTTGCTATCTAGTCATTGAAAAAGTTTATGAATAATGCTCATGGTTGAGAACATGCTTATGATGTGTTAAGTGAAAAATAGGAAACAAAATTCTATGTCCAGGATCATCTTCACTGTGTTAAAATAAATAGAGAAACACACACAGAAAAGTTGGAACCATGGTTATTTCTTGATGACAGAATCATGAGTGATATTTCTTCTTTGTTCCTTATGCTTTTCTGATTTTGTTTTTAATGTTATTTTTTTTTTTCGGCATCAAAATGTGGGTACTTCTAGATAAGGCCAATTATGTGACAAAGCGAATCCTCAAAGAAGCAACAGAAAATGCACTGCCTGTAGTGGCCCTGGGGAAGCCTGAGCTTACTCATAGCTTGGCGGAAAGTAATGAGGGACATCCAGGGAGACCGGGCAAGGGGAATCGTGTGCGAGCCATGCTGTCAGGAAAGATATTTTTCAAGAGGCCCTAACTGGTGGAAGAGAAGGGTTTTGGCGATCAGGATGCTTTTTCTGTGTAACAGCAACACAGAAGAGGCCAACAAAATTTCATGACTAGGAAGATGCCTGAGAATTATGTGTTGCATTCGGGGACATTTGTGCCATGAGCTAAAATAATTTTGAAACCTTGGCCCCTTTTTCTCGTACCTCAAAGTCACTATGTCAGGTCTGGCAGGAGCAGCAAACATGTTCACGACAGAGTGACTGAAAGTGAGAACCTCAGGGTTACAAAAGTCTGCCTAGCTGGAAAGAAACAAGTGACAGAGAAACACTGAGGTGACACAAATGAACACTGTATCCTCACGTAATTTTTTTTTTTTCCAGCAGACCCAGTGAAGTGAGCTGCGATCCAAGATGTCCAGGTGTCTGGTCAGACTCTTCTGGAAAGCTTGGAGTAATAGCTGGAGCTGAATAAACAGATCGCTCTATAACTAACCTTGAATATGTGTAAGTCAGAGGATGGAGAGAAAAAATGCTAGTTTACTCTTGGCGGTACTTTTCTCATAGTCCTTTAAGTCAAATTATCAGATGTCATTTTTATTTTAGTTTGTTTGCAACATATGTGTACAAACATCTAGGCATAGAAAAAAAAATTAGAAGTGTATAAACCCAAATATAAAAGTGATTTTTTTTTTTCTCTTAGGTTATGGAATTGTGGGTGACATTTATTTTCCTTTCTTGTTTATGTGTATTTATATTATTTTTTACATTTATGTTCATTATTTACAATACTTATGTATACTTTTGGAACAAGAATATGTGTTTTAAAAATTAAAAATATTGGATTCAACATAGTGCTTTGATGTTACATACTTTAATAAGATTGCTATGAGAATTAAGAGAGTCAGCCTGCTTTTAAAAACATAATACCAATGCTTTTCTCTTAACCTCATTAAGTACATTTACTTCTGCTGTGGATGTATTTATTCTAATGAAATGCCTTCCTTCTGAGAGCACCAATTATTCTCAAAACATCCATCAAAGAAAATTAAGGGGAACTTATACAACTCCATGTTATAAAGAAGAAAATAAGAGAAATTGAGTAGACTAATCCCCTTCCCCTAAAACATACATAAAAGCAACAAAAACAGAAAAGCAATAGGAAGAAAAATAAGAATCATTTATGGCTCTGCAATCAAGAAATAATCAATGTTTACAATTTATGTGTGTGTATACGTATGTACTTAACATAGCTAGGATTATCCTGTACATGAAATTTTATTTCCTCTTCACTTAACATGTCATAAGATTTTCCCAGTCATTAAAATCACCTTGAAAACATAGAAAGTGATTTTCATCCTCCGTCCGTTACTTCTGCCAAGAGAAATTTCTCTCCATCACAACATACCACACACCACACAGACGGGTAACTTTCCAGAGAACCAGGAGAAAGTCCACCAAATAAAAAACAAGGTTTTAATCTTGAAAACAGCAAGAAAACAGGCCCTGTGGGACTCCAGGGTCATGGGGTCATGCCGGGGCTCCTGGGAACCCCAAGTGGATAAAAGTCATGATGATGCCAAGTTTGGGCCAAAACCAGGAAAGCTGAAATTCGAAACACTGCCCTTAACCCCAGCCCCTCTGTTATTGGTGTAGGCTCCTCCTGAAAGTGATGTGAATCCCCAAAATAAAAAGGTCGTGTGTGACCCAGCAGGAACTGGGCTTCTCCATGTAGGTGTCCCTGACAGCTGTTGTCCCCAGGGTTTCTGAGGGCCAACACATGCCCCACAAGGGACACCCAAGTCCTAGGTTTTACATCCTTGGCTTCTTAAATGAAGAACTTAATCTGTACCGTATGAATATAGAGAGAAGAGGACAGTCAGTCTCTTTCCACCAATCTGTAACTTGCCAGATATACTTACAAATCTATCTGTAAAACCTGATTTTTTAAAGAGCTGAGTAGACACCTGAAACTAATATGTTTTTTAAAAAAGTTAAGTACGGATATTTTTGAGAATGCGAACTTCTTTTCACATATTTTCCATAACCCCATATACTCACCAACTTCAAACAGAAGAGCAAAGGAAGCTGTCCCTATCTCCAAGATCTCATCTAAAATAAGTCTAGCCCCCAAAGCCGTGGCTGCCATCCTGGGATGTCCCCACCGCAGCTGCGTGCTCCCCCACCTCCCACCTCCATTCCTGCAGTGGCCTGTGTCTGCTCCACACGTTCCAGTTCACGCACGGGAGCCTCCAGTCCCCTGGGCCAGCTCTCCAGAGCCACCTCCCAAATGTCTCAGCCAAAGTCACCTTCCTTCTCTCTAAATCCCTAAAGCAAACCTGGCCACACAGCTCGGATTTTCTGGGACAGTCTCGATTTCACATTCTCTACCCAATAGACACATTATGTTTTTCTTTTGGGGGGTTAAAAATATAGTTACCAAATCTATCCTAGCTTATAGTTAGCCTTAACTACTAAATTTAGCCTTGAACTCTTTATGTGTAAATTTTGTTTGTACTTCTCAGTGCCTAGCACATTGGTTTGTATCTTAAAGATACACACACACACACACACACACACACACACACACACACCTATATATACACACACACACACATATGTATACACATATATACATACATATACACACACACATACACATACATATACATATATATGCATTAAATGTATTCATCTTTGCAATGCTCACAGTAATGCCTGGTACAATACGTATTAGGTATCAATAAATATTTATTGAATAAATGGGCTAATTAGAGAATATATTTCAGTAGAAAAAAATGAACGATTCACGCTGAACTTACTAAAACAGATAACTATAATGACTGGCATATGGCCAACAGAATTTTGCCTAATCAGTTAATTAACTGAACAATTAACTGGTGGTCTCAGAATAAGGAGTGAAGGCTGCAACTGTAATGAAGAGTATACTAATCAGTTGACCTTGAGCTGGGGAGATGATCCTGGGTAATCCGGGCAGGGCTAATGTTATCACGCGGGCACTGACGAGTAAGAGAGGAAGGCAGGAAAGTGAGGGCCACAGTGATGCAGCACAAGGAGGACTCAGCCCCCCATGGAAGATGGAAGGAGGCCTCAAATCAAGAAATGCACACGGCCTCGAGAACTGGACAAGGCAAGAAAACAGATCCTGGAGTACAGCCCTCCTGCCAACACCTTGATTTTGGCCCATTCGGGTCCATTTCAGACTTCTCACCTCCAAAACTAGTAAGATAATGCGTGTGTATTGTTTTAAGCCACTGAGATTGCAGTAATTTATTACGACAGCAATAGAAAACCAATAAACTGAGCAAAAACCAAGGCGACTGGTGAAAGTCACTAGTTTACGTCAGGCGCCATGCCAGACGCTTCCCATGCTTTTACTATCTTCTTTAATCCTCGCTGCTCCTCTACACATTGTATGCTATTACCCTAACTTCTTAGCAATGGGTTTGGACAGGTGGCCAGGTTGCCCACGTCACTCAGAAAACAACAGTAAAGACAGAGTCCAAACCAGTCTCTGCC
>CM053514.1:4927872-4966077 GCA_028627145.1 Eidolon dupreanum
TTTTTTTTTATTTCCCCAGGTAATGCAGGGGACAGGAAGCAAGCGTTGAAGAGGATTTCCATGGTAGAACTAAACTATCTCCCAAAGTCCTCGCAGTGACCAAGGAGGAAGGAAAGTGTGACTTCAAAAAATACTTGCAAAGGTGCCTCGACACAGAAGGGTGGCCCCTGGGGCGGGGGCTGGGCACTGACAAGCTTTGACGAGACAGGTGGGTGGGCTGGGGGAAGGTGTGAGTGGGCCTGGAGGCATGGATACTCCTGGCCCAAATGTGGTCCACAAAGAGGGGACGCTAACGAGACACTGGGGACATAAAGAGCCTTGACCTCCCTGCAACAAGAGAACAATGAAATCCATCAAGCCCGCCACAAGTGGCGGGCTTCACGTGCAGCTGGCTCTCCATCACTGCCTGCTGAGTGCTGGTTTCTCGAGCCACCAGGTTGGCACAGTGTCCCGTTTTGTCTTGTAGAATAAGGAAGCCCATTATTACTGACATGTGTTGCGAGGGGTCATTAGCGGTGAGTTTTCTCCCAGGACTGGCAGAAAGGATGCGATCCTGTTTTCCCAGCGAATATTTATAAGCAGACCATGTTCAAGCCTACATACTGTATCTCCTGTTTTTTCTTACTCCTTTTATGGGAGGTTTTCAGTTTTATGTCTGAAGCTTTTTAAAGCAAGACTAATTAGGGCTTTTTTTTTTTTTTTTCATCACCCTCCCCTCTTTATTCAGTTGTGCAATAGCAACAGCTGTTGTTTTTTTGTGCCTCGTTTGGCAGTCAAGCAAAAACAGCGACGTTTTGTTTATAATAATAACAGATGTGAATAAAATTAAAAGCTGTCTATAACAGAGAAGGGAGGACATGTTCTGAATATATGGATGTATTTTTTCATTTACTGGAAGGTATTGAATAGATCTGACATTTTCCCAAAACGCACGGAACTTTGAGAGGTTTCAAGTTGCTGAGGTGAATTCACTGGAGCTCATGCTTTAGAAGATAATGGCTGCTTTATTCGGTGCACTGGAACTGTGGGTTTCTTGAAAAGAGATATTTCCATAAGGACGCGATTTCCATTCGGGGCTACAGTGGAGGCCAGGGCGAGAGACAGAACACTTCAGAGAAGGGGTCAGGGGTGCTCCTGGGTGGAGAAAGCCCTTCTGAAACTTATTAATGAACAACCACGTAGGGCTTTGAATGGCTACAGGAAGAAAACTCTGATAGGAGAAGAGAGAGAAAGGAGGAAAATGCAAAGGACGGTTATGACGTCCAGCAGAAAACTCAGCAAATGATATAAGGGAGCGGATCTGACAGGAGCTGGAGACACAAAACTAAGAACTGGGCAAAGGCACCAGGAAACAGGCGAGTGAGGACGAGAGCAAGGTAGGAGCCATTTTCACACAAGAATAGAATCTGGGCGGGAACTGCAGAAAAGAAGAGTTTTGCAAAGGGCATGTGACCATTTGGGAACTTGAAGTTTCAAGGGGTCTGGCTGTTTTCAGGATTTACCTACTCTCCAGTGCCCTTTATTTCTCAGGAGAGGAAGACCTGACTGAATTCCGTGACCACGTGACCGTGCCACACACACAACGCCTCCCAAGCCGCTAAGGTAGAGAAAGTCGTCGGCGTGTCTTCCACACGTACCTGGGGGCAAGTGCTGATGGGAACGCACTGCTTCTTGCGACACTCCGTCTTGCCTTCCACGCAAGCACAGATGGTGCAGTTAGCGGATGACCATATCTCTCCATCCTACAGGAGAGAGCACAGGATTCTGCTGTCAGCTGGAGGCTGATGGGAGCTAATCCAACAGGATGACATTTCTCTGCCACGGCAAGCATTTCTTCCCTTGAGTGAGGAACACCATTACTGGCCCAAATTACTCTGAGGTATCCGTCGGCACCAAACTGACTTCATGTAAGATTAGATTTGAGAGTGTGTGTGTGTGTGTTCCCCCATCAGGATATAAAAAGAATTATTGAGTGGCTAACTAAGTCATATTTGCATCTTACTCCCTTTGCATTGTTTACTTAGTTTCACCCAGGGAGGCTAACGGGAATTTGCATGCACAATGCAATGATGAAAGTCTAATTTTTCTCATTTGATCCACTGAAATGTTTAAGCTGTGCCAGGCACCAGTCATTAGTGGACACGTCCAGAGGTGGTAAGTGTATCCCCGGATGTGACATGGTTCTGGACCACACCAGGCAGACACCTGACCAGCAAACCAGCTGAAAATGTGGATTCCAGAGAGAAAACACTGAGCCTCATTCAAACCACGTCTCTGCCTATTGATACTCTCCTCCCAAAAAGCTGGGTAGTATTTTGGGACACATTTTCTAGCCCAGAAAGGGCTGCTTGAAGGATTTCTTTGGCTCATTGGACTGATAACCTGCAATTACCAAATGCCCAGCCACAGAAGCCGCGTGCCTGGGGGGCCGTGCAGGGGATGCATATCTTGCTCGTGGGAAAAGGGATTCCAGGCAATAGAGTTGGACTTGAAAACAAAACAAGGATTCCTTCCTGGGCTTGCAGATTGAAGCAGAAAAATTCGTTAAAAACAGAGAAACTAGCTCAGATCTTTGATGATGATGACACCTCTCTCTCTTCCCTCTTATTTTTGAAGCTTTTTTAAGGACTGTCTAATCTTCAGTCCCTTTTATTTCTCAGGAGAGGAAGACCTAACTGAATCTGTCTTAAAAGGGCATCTGACCATTCCAGATCCTCTGAATGCACATTTCTAGGACTCGGTGTTTCATGGACGACCCCCTGTAAATGATCTCCGGCCTCATTCCCACAAAGGAGCCTTGTAATAAGGAGCCTGGCCCACTGTTTGTATAGCCCCAACCTGAGCGTGAGCCTATTGCACCTGGGTGCTCCAGAGAGGGATGACTCGTGTAAAGATGACACAAGTGGCTGAATACAACACACACACACACACACGCACACGCACGCACGCACGCGCACATGCACACACGCAAACCCCTTTTCTTCGGCATGACGCATCATGTTTTCTCATGATTCCATAAGAACCACGTACACCATGCACATGTTGCCTGAACATCTCCCGAGCGAGAAAATCTCTCTTTGAAAAAGTAGCTTTGTGAAAGAGTTCTCAGAGCGTCAGGCTCAGAAACCATCAGGACCTTGACAAGGGGCATCTCTGATGCGATGAAATCCTCCCAGGCATTTGGGGACCCACATCTGCACCATCCAGGGGGACCCAGTCACTGGCCGACCACATTTGGAAGAGGCGATAATGTTTTACAAGTTCAAACCATTTTATAAAGCAAAAAAGTAAAGCATTTTGCAAAAGAAAAATTTCTCAAAGGAAGACATTTTCAGAGAACCATCTCTGTCCCTATGTGTACTTGATTCTAAATATCTATGAAAATATAATATTGTAATATAAATAAGTACATTTATACACACGTATGTATACATCTATACAAAATACGGAAGACTCCGATCTGCATTTTTGTCCGAAGCTTTTTACAGTTCAGTTCAGCACAGCAATTCCCATGAGCTTGGCTCGTGACATACCCGAAAAATCTTATTGCCAAACTTGCACACTTTGATGTCTTCCGGGGGCACACGTAGGAGGCACACCTCGCAGCAGGCCTCCCCGCCTTTGTCACAGCCACCGGGGTGGGAGCACTTCTTCTTACACACTACAGTGGAGTCCTGTGGGCACAAAGGCAAACGAGAAGTTAAAAAGGATTTCCGCCTCTACCACACACCCCGCCTGGCCCCCTTCAAGAGCCCCCGACTAACTGCTTTAAAACATATTCTGAAGAGGCCATATTTTCATTTGCTGCAATAAATCTTTCATTCACTTCAAAATGTTATTTGTTGATTCACTGTTTGGACTATGAAAAGCGTGATCTATGCTCCCTGCCTTCCAAAGGTTTATGACTTAATGCTCAAGAGACGATGGGTCAACCAGTTTCCTCCTTCTGTCCTTTTCCTCTTCTTCATCTTTCATTAGCAGGGCTCTCTTGAGTCTCCTCCATGGCTTTATGGCACCTTCTAGGAGTTTATCATAATGGTGGGATACCTCTGACCAAAGAGTACAGACCAAGAGCGAACGTTCCACCCCGAGATGAAATTCCTGTGTTCACGAAGCAATGGAATGAGCCATTCCAAAACTGGACCTGGGCTTTCTGTAAACCGTGTGACCTTTGCCAAGACACCTAACCCCCAAGTGTGACAAGTTTATATCTGTGATCAAAAGGGTATGACTTGATTTCTAAAGAAGCAGCATTCCATGAACAAAATAGCCAGGTAAATTGTGCCCACTGATTCATTCAACAACACATTGAAGAAAAATGCAGGGCAGCTTTAAAAAAAGTAAATTTCTCTAGTTCCCCCGCCCACAAGATGCAATTTCACCTGCAGTAGGTTGTCAGCTGGAAGGACTATAAGAGCAAAACATTTGTGGAACTTAGTGGAAGACAGGGATGGAGAGCATAAGTATCTCAGGGTAGATAAGCATTTTCTTCAAGTGTCAAATTAGTATGAGAACGATGACACAGAAATGAAGCCAAACCCCTTTCCAAGATTCAGACTCTATTAGTAAGCTTTTCAAGAGGACCCACTTCTGAGCATTACATGTAAATAGGTTGTGTTAATCAACCTATGTTAACTTCTATAGATTCTGTGTTAATCATATGACTTCAGGAGATACTTCTGGTACCGTCTACTATACTCCCACTGACTTATCCATCTAATATTAATATGACCATGAACTGGTCCTTCAAAAAAATGTCATTTGTTATCTTTTATTTTAAGGTTATACCCACACTATAAAGTAGATAGGATTTAGAGTTGAGCAAGATCGAGGTAGAATGCCAGTTTATTCATTAGGTGTGCTATCTTGTGCAAATCCATCTCCCTGAGTCTCAGATTCCTTACCTTCAAAACGGAGGTGATAACACCTACTTCTCAGGTTTCTTGTGCAGTTTAATGAAATATTCAAAGTACTTGGCACAGTGCCTGGCTCACAGAAATTATTATAAGTCAACTTATAAATTTAAAAAATCCTTCGTCAAATGGCATGTCTTGATTTGTATTCACTAGCTTTCAAATGATGCACACTTCACAGTAGATTTCCCAACTTGTATTAAATACACACACACACAAGCATACAACCAGCACCCATTAAGTCATATGCTTGGTGCCTGGCACTGGCTTAAGCAATGAGAACACAGAGATGGATGGATGAGCTTCTGTCTTCAAGGAGCTCGGAGACCAAGAGGAAAGATAACCATGTGAACAAATAAATGGCAATATAATGTGGTAAACAGACCTCGTCAAGGAGTGGAGGTAGCAGAAAAGAGTGAATAATTACCTATGTAGATGGGCTGGGAAAGCCTCACTAGCGGAGGTGACATCTGATAACAGGCTGCTATAGACGAAGAGGAGTTTGCTAATCAAATTTAAAGAAGATTGGAGACCATCACATTTGAAGGCACGGAGACCTGAAAACATACTGTGTTCAGAGAACTTCTAAACAGTTCCCTGAGCCTGCCATGGCATTGCACGGGGTGCTGGACGGGGAGCTCTCAGCAGAGAAAATAATACTGATTATCCAAAATGATCGCAGCCTGATTCTTCAAGCATCTAATTTCCCAAAGATGACTGTGAACTCATACTTCGATAAAACAATCTCTTGAAGGAACAGTATTAATTACACTTCCTTTGAGTACCGGGACACACTTCCTAATCATCTGTCAAAGAATCTGTGAGACCCAAAGCACTGCAAACATAACTAATTCCCATGCGTGGGCTGCCTGGCTTTCCTGCAATCAAGAGAATTGGGAATGTGATGGGTTTCGTCAAAGGCTCAGTTTCCCCAAAAGGAAGCTATAACTTGTAGAATTGCTGGAGAGGAAGTCCTGAGGATGGAGGCCAAGCCCAACAGAAGGAGCGGCTATATGTTTAACATAGGGTAATAAAAACCACAAAGAGAAGAAGGAGCCTTAGGAAAGTATTCTCAGGCTTAGGCATGACTCGGAGTTCAGTGCCAGGCAACAGACAGGTCAGCCCTTACTCAGCCACCTCCCGAAAGTGCTCCTTAATAAAGCATGCCTCAAGCAATCAGGAACTTCTGAACTCCAATCCTGGCCAGTGACTCACAGCTGAGCAAACCTCCTCTCTTTCCATCTCTAGCCCTTTAGCTATCAAAAACAAAACAACCCCATCAACACCTCCACCAAAATGTATTACTCTACACTCATGTCGCACAGATGTTAACTCACGAATGGATGATCCTAAAGTCCTCTATATAAATGAATCTCTTCTTGGTTTCAGAAATAAATCATGGCATGAGCACAGTCTAGGCATGTGTGATGTGTATCCTTTTAAAATTCAGGAGTGGTGGAATTCTTTCATTATCAGTCATTAGACTTCTGGTTGTCTTTTGAAAAAAGTGAGCAATGTCTCAAGTAAGAGGTAGGACAGTGAGCAAAACATAAATACTCTCTCTCCAAACTACTAGGTTTATCTTGTGATGAACTGTAAAACCATGCCTTCCTTTTCTCTTGAATGTGATTAAAGCTATTTTCATTGCCAGGTGTGTCAGAGAGTTCATTGTGGATAATTCGATCCAGAGAACACTGCCCCACGTGTTTGCCTGATTTTAGAAAGTGCCTCCATCAGCCACTCGGAGTTCAGTTCTCAACACCAGGAGCTAACTTGCTCCTGGGGAGATGACAATGGGTTGTCATTTGGGCCCTATGTTTGGGCTTCCTTGCAATCTTGACTTCACTCCTAAAATGGCATCGGTAATGCCTCTTTCTGATAAATAACACATCATGTTTGGCTATGACGCTGACGGCCTCACTGCTGGACCACCGCGCCTCACACGCCTTACCTTGCAGGTGCACACGGTGCAGTTGTCGTAGAGAAATGAGGACCCGTTGTCGTAAACATCACTGCGAAAGAGGCAGCTTCCGAACGGGAGGTCGAACACCTTCCTCTGACCTAGGGAGAGGCAACGGCACAGCGTAAGTGAGACAGAGGCCAGGGTGTCTCGCTTTGTCGGCAGCAATTACATGACAGGGCAGTTAAACATTCTAGTAGACCAGGCCTATCTGACAAACAAAAGCAGAGCTTTGAGGCACATGTCCCCAGTGGATCCTCAGGAGTCATTAATTTAGAGTTTTTGTTAAAAAGAGGTTTTCTCACATTGTAAATTCAACAAATCATTATTATATGTTTATAACAGTGAACCGCGATGACTAAGATACATACCTGCTGTCAAAGAGCTCACAGTCTACCAGGGTAACAAACCCACAAAACATGATTTCAACACAATCATATGGTATGTTCTGGAAAGAAGCCAATCGGAGAACTGTGAGACCAAGGAGGACATAACAGACTTCTTGGAGCATGTGATGACTGAGCTGTATCTTAAAGAATGAGTAATATTATCCAGAAAGTGGGTGTTGGAAGGCAGGAGGCAGGAGGAATCAAGATATCTCAGGAGGAGAAAGAATGACCAAGAAGAACTAATGCGATAGCATTTCAGTCGAAGAAATTACAAGTCCATTGGCACGCGTGGTGAAGCTAACTCAAAGAGTGCGTTGGGGCAGACTCTAACTCCATGTGCCAAGTGCCTGACCTTTCTCAGGTGTTACATCTCTGTAAAATTAGCTTGGTTTGCCTTTTTCCTATCATTTATCTACTTGTGCTTCATATATTTTGTAAGTGGCCTGAAATCCTTTTTGGCAAAAGGCAGGATATAAATAAATATATATAGTTAAGCTTTCTTCTCCATCAATTGAAAGACATCTTCTGAGAAGGACTTCCCCTCTTAGAATGAATAGCCCCCCACTTCCTGTTGCTGTCACTATAAGGATAGTACTCAGTATTGCATGGATGGATGCATGGATGGATGGGTGGGTGGGTGGATGGATGGATGGATGGGTAGATGGATGGATGGATATATCAGGAGATATCTGAACAAGACTCTTCGACAAGTTTATCCTCCCTGAACAAATGTGACTAATGGCTTAAATTATCCCCCATAAAATGTAAGTTTTACCTAAATCTATCTTAGCACAGAGGCTTGTACTCATTAAATAAGTGGCCGATAATAAGTATTATTATTATTAGTGGTGGTATAATTCAGATATAATCCTGGGCCGTATTGCTCTGAGAGGTACACTGGGTGCTCTGCATATACAAACCTCTGAGCAGGCTCCTCTTTGGTGAAGAGAAGAGGAAGTGCAAATTAGTAATTACAAAACAGTCATGGGATGTCGAGTACAGCACAGGGAATATAGTCAGTACTGTTGTAAAGATGACATACAGTTCTAGATGGCCGCTAGACTAATTGGGAGGATCACTTTGTAAATTACACATGTCTAACCATTGTGCTATACACCTGAAAAAAAATGAGGAAAGAGAGGAATAGAATGATGTTATGTAAAAGGCAGAGGTAAATCATGTGAATGAATCTTGGTCAATGGAAAACTGAACAGCAAATCTGTGTCCAACCAGCCAAAAGTCTAATTAGTCTAAGCTATCGAGCATCTAGAAAGCAAACTAGTGTTTCCTTTTTTCCTTTCTGTCTTTTGTAGTGCGGGTATATTTCTTTTTAACCCAAAGGACATAAAATCTTACCTTAATCCCAAAGTTATCATGGCCCAAAATAAGATAAAACATTCAAAAAAGTGGTTCAGAGACTCCATGTACAGCCTGAGTTGAACCATTTCCACATTATTCCACTGGGGTTTAGC
This sequence comes from Eidolon dupreanum, assembly GCA_028627145.1. Classification (NCBI taxonomy): domain Eukaryota; kingdom Metazoa; phylum Chordata; class Mammalia; order Chiroptera; family Pteropodidae; genus Eidolon; species Eidolon dupreanum. The sequence continues at coordinate 4,936,607 of CM053514.1, forward strand.
CCAACCAAAAAAGGTCTCATTTGGGAGAATTATGATTTTCAAGTTTCCTAAGACTTTCTGTTCCTTTTGTAGTCCATCTTATGACCACAAATGGACAGAAAAATCTGCATTCAATACAACAGCCATTGCTCATATGAGAAACTTCTGAGCTGACTCAGTGTATCCATGGTACCGGCCTCAAAGCATGAAGCAAGCCTACTTATCCCCAAGGCCGGGCCCCAGACGCCACCTCCTCTGCGATGACTTTCCTGCTCAGATGGACCATGGCCCACAGCATGATGGCTTTGACCACAGCGAACTGACTAGTTCTATTCCAGGGGCACAAGCACACATTGGCAATCCAGGAAGCACACATTCCAATGGAAATATCTTTAAGCATCTCTAAACAATTCTCCTTTGTTCTTATAATTATTTCATATTTACTTAAAAAGTGTGTGTGTGTGTGTGTGTGTGTGTGTGTGTGTGTACATGTAGCAGTAAAGCAAACATTTTTGGATAAAATTGGCAGCAGAACCCCTAAAAAGAGAGAAAACTTCTCAAGTTTAACAAGATATTTTGGCCAGTTTGGTTATAGAAAGATAGATCTGGGGGGGATGGCTATGATAAGCTGGGAATGGGAAAATTAATCAGCAGGATATTTGGAATTGGGAAAAGCAAACTGAAAGAAAGGAGAGAAGATTCCAGAAAAGGATGTGGACAGTAACCGATAAGAGGCTGGAGCCCAAGTAATAGAGACAAACAGTAAAATTTTTCTAAAGGCAAAGTGAATAAGGTATTTTAAGAACAAAGAAAGCTTAATATTCTATTTTGTGCTGTTCACTGTGTTTCTCTGTAATGAAGGCTGACTACAAACCTTCAGGAAAGTCTGCTACACAGAGTTTGACTCAATAGCACCATAAGATGTGAAGAGACTGGACAGCAGTATGTCTGCAAGGACAAAATGACGTTGAAAAAGAAGAAGGAGTAAGAGGAAGGGAACAAGGGGAAAAAAAAAGCAAGAGTCACAAAGCCAGCGGTGACTGGGGAAAATATTAGGCCCCTTGAGGATTCCTGGAGATTCTGGTGGGGTTGCTGGATGTTCTATTGTATTCATGTGATGGGTCAAGCTGCTTTTATCTGAAATTTAAATGGCATGGCCTCAACTAACTCAAGAGCCCAAGGATCCTGTGGAAGAAAATAACATGAATTGCAAACAAAAGCCAAAGAATCTCCTGCTCTACGACTCCCCATCATGGACTGTCTACTTTCAGGGGGCAACGTGCATGCCACCCGCCATGTCACCAGGGGAGTTGGGCCACAGCAAGTTAAAGCATGGGCTTAGGAATCACAGAGACTCGTGCTTGGGTATCAACCCATCATTCACTAGTTGTGCCGCGTTCTAGAAAACTACTACCCTCTCAGGACAATAAAACTAATAAGGGCATCTATATTATAAGTTGGAATTACATAATATATTCAGTAGCCATATATCACAGCTTCTTAAAATTAAACAAAAAGAAGCATATAAAATGTGTCACATGGTGCTTAGTATGTGGTAAATATGCAATAAGAAATAGCTAATCCTCCTTTTGGCTTTTATTCATCGCTCCCTCCCAGACTTCTCCTTTCGGCATGTTATCCGCCTTCATATTTTCGCCTCTAAAAGTAACACTAGTTTATCTTCCGCTGTGTTTTTACTTCACGTGCCTTTAAAAATCTGTTCCAACTTATTGTCATAGACCCAATTAAAGGTCGTGTTCTCAATACCGTTCTCTCCACATGAGGCTCTTATCCCAGGCTGTCTGATGTACCAGGTTCACAGACACGAGGGTAGACAAGCGGGAAGAAACCTCTGTGGCAGCCTTGGAAAAGAGGCGAATCCTGTGCTCACCTTATTATGCTCATTTAATTAGAAGTAGTTGTCAGGAAACAGGACAACTTGAGGAAGCAAGACCATGACGTGGATGACCACTCTCTGCAAGAACCAAAATACGTGAATTGCTCTTTGGCCTGAAAACAGCCACTCACCCAGACATTTGGGGCAGCACTGTCCGGGAGGGATGTGGCTAAGGTGCTGAGGGCAGGAGAGGATGGGACAAACTTCTTGCACGCACTGGGTCCTGCCTCCCTGAAGAAGAGAGAGACAGAGAGAAAACAAAGCACATTTAGAAAAGTAAGCACATGAGTATCGACCATCAAAATATCTGGCTCCAGCCAGGGCCTTTCCTGGCATTAGGTTACTGGGCGACTGCTTAAATCCATGGAATTTCTCCCAAGCATCCTTTCATCTTCCCTGTAAGCCACACACATGGTACAGCAGCGAAAAGACTGCGCCTCAAGAGAGGATCTCAGCATCGTGTCTCTTACCAGCCACCACCTTTCTAAATCTTGTTCCATCTCCAGAGTGACCAACTTTCTCAGTTTGCCTGAGATTTAAGGCTTTCAGGACTAAAACCAGGAAGGTCTTAGGCCAACCAGGATAAGGTGGCCTCTCTTTCCAACCCTCGAGCAAGCAAAGGTTCCTGAGACCTCTGCTCCTCGTTCAGACCCCCATCTTGTGTGGGTCCCACGGACGTCTTCCCCCAAGTGGGCTTCCCTTTCCGACACGGCTTATAGACGTTGCTGGGATGGCTCAATGAGGTTGGGATTCGAGGAAGCAGCCAATCTGCTAAAAAGGGATACGTTGAAAGTTGACATTCAGAAGAACGATTTCACTGAATTTACCAAGCTAACTTACTCTGTTTCCATGAACTAAGTAGAAGGTATGTGATGACCAGTGCTGGACAGAATGGCCCGAGCCTCAATGCACCATGGGAGAAGGTCGAGAACCTTCAGATATTTCTCCTGCCCCTCATCCTCAGTCTCTTCTGTGCCCCAGCACCCATTACCTCCGGCACCCATTCCTTCCTTCTTTACCTCGGCATCGCCCTTCCTCTGCCCGGCAGCATCTCTCCCCTCCCTGGGAGGCGAAGATGCAGCATGCTGACTCTGCCTTCTCTACCCCTCGTCACAGGCACCTGTTTTTCCAGCCTCAGCAACTTGTAACTGAACCTTTAGAAAGCTGGAGCAGGAAAAAAAAAAAAAAAGCAAAAAAAAACACCTGTTTTCCAGTCACTTTACGTCCAACAGTTCTGCAAGGCTCACGTGGAAACTATCCTGGGCAAAATGAATCACCATCAAATTTGTGAATAATTCAGTACTGATGGTTTTTTGTTTGTTTATTTTCAGAAAATCAGTTAATTTGGTAAATAAACCACCAGGCAGATGGAATTTCAATGGATTGGGTTCTCTGGGATTGGAACTAGAAACGGAATTAAGAGACCCTCAGGAATCTGTTGTCTCAAGTGGTTAATTTATATCTCAAGAGGCTTCAGAGAACCCTGGACCTCGAAAAGGAAAGACTCCCTCGGGCCATTTCCTCCTACCTCCTCACCACTTCCCACACCAACACCAGACGTCAGCCATTTGTCCCCATCCTAGCATACGCCGTCTCCTGTTGTTTCTGCCCTCCCTGCCTGTTCTTGCCATTTTTATTAGCATAGCTTATATTTTGGTAAGGATGGATGGAAAGGGTAGGGCATGTTATGTCTTTTTAAATATTTATGATTTTTAAACCACTTTAATGTTGGATTCTTCCCCAAACCGATGGAGAACATGCGAAAATACCACAAGAAGCTCTTCTGTTGTTTTTACATTATTTTCAGATCAGCAAGAATCACTCAAAAGCTCCTAAGAGTCGCTGGCTGCTCTCTGTGAGGTTCCTCACTCAACTCTGCATAATTCTAATGCCCAGCCTTTCCCCAGGCTGCAGAGATGCGGAGCCTGAGTTTAGGTCGGGCTCTGAGGTCTGTCCCAGCTCATCCATAAACCACCAAGTCAAAGAGACAGAGGACAGATGCTGCTCTTCGCTTCTAATTTCAAAGAAGTTCATCTGCAAACAGCTTCTGAAAATCTCGAAGCCTCAGGCCACATGAGGTTGCCTGTGCTTTCTCCAAGGTGCACAGAGAACACATTCTTTTCATCAATATTCTCTGTTCCTGTTGGATCTGCATCTATTTTTCAGGCATATTTTAAAATTAAAATTAAAAAAATATTGCATAATTGCATAGGACTTAAGCTGGCAAAAGATTATTTGTACCCCAGTAATTTTTCTTACAATAAGGTCAAATAGCAAATTTTGCGTACACAATATAACGGCAGTTTGTGTTTCCCTAGAGTCCGTTAAAGGAACTTGAACTCCATTCTGGATTTGCTGGCTTGACCAAGTTTTATTTTGTTTGGGTTGCAGTACTGTGGCCCAGCCCCAGTCCCCAGGCTGCATTCCAGTGAAGGCCTCCAAAGGGAGCCCGGGCCTTCCAGCTCACAACCTGCTTCTATAATTTCAACTCAGCAGGGACTCTGGTTAAACTATAAGCCGTGCCTATGCTGTAAACTAACAAAGTTAAAATAGCAGAAGTAAACATTACTGTTTCTCGAAATGTGCTAATTCCTACTGTAACTGCACTAACTCAGGTTCTATCAAATTATCACAATCGCTTCCTAATTGGCTTGCCTGTCTCAACTCTCTTCTACTAATTCATCCTAGAAGGTTCCATATGTCTGGGACTCTTTTCCAGCATCCTCCCATCATTTCATTATTTGATCAAATATTTTTTAAGGCCTATCACATGCTGGGGATACAGCAGTGAATATAACAGATGAAATCATTCCCTTTGTGGAGCTTACATCCCCACTGAGCACACCCCCATGCTAAGGTGGAGGATGGCTTACCACTGCATTCAGGATCAAGTTCAACCCACTCGGGCTGAAAGTCAGTGTAGAAGCGACTTGGACTCAATAACATCTGTTTTCTTTTTTTTTTTTTCCCCCCCAACACAGAGCACTCCATTTCCCAGACTCTCTTGCAGTTGAGTGTGGCCATATGATTCAGTTCTGACCAATGGGAGGTGGTTGAAATAATACAACACACTTGTAGGCCTGACCCCTAAAAATCTCTCATGCACAATGCTCCACTCTCTCACTTTCTCTCTCTACTGGATGGCTAGCCAGCTGAATGGAGGGGACATCGAGAACTTTGCAAAAAAATGAAGATCGTCAGCTTCCCTGAGTCATCATATAGAAATCTACCCACCAAAAACCTACGATGAACCTTTAAATGAGCAATAAAAAATTGTATTGTATTAAAACACTCAGACATATATTAGTTCTTTATTATCGCAATTAGCCTACTTTGTCAAGATGCCCATAATCTTCTTTCCAATGATTTTCCCCCAAACTCCGACAGAAGGAAAGGGGTTCAGTAGATCTTATTTCCTTCTTTATTGCCCCCAAGAACATCTTCAGCCTTGAATTTTTTTATACATGCCTCTTACCCTCTATCCTTCCATCAATGGACCCATATGGAAATACCACTTCATTCTATGTCTATCTCAAGCTTCTTCACATCTGTGAAGACTTCTAGACCCATTCGGTTCCCAGAAACTTCCTCCATCTTCCTGTCTCTCTTCTTTTCTCATTTGTACCCCTGAATTTTGGGCACATACATAAATTTTAACTCTCATGATGACACTGGTTTTGCCTTCAAGTTAGACTGTCGTTCAGAACAGGAACCAGTCCTTTGAGCCCAATATCCTTCAGGAAAGTGATAGGCTCAAGGAAACATCTCAGTAAAAAATTGTTGAATGAAAGAAAGAGCCATCATGCATAATGAGCTCTAGAGCCTGAATGAATTCTTCAGATGGTTTAACTACAGGATGCTGATGAGCTGGCATAGCTCAGAGCTCTCTGCTTCTGCTCACCTTTGTATCTCCTTGGGTTTTATACATTTTAGGTAATAATTAAATGTTTATTGGTGCTGATGCTTCATAAAGCAACATTCACCCTTGACTTGGAAAGCTGATAGAATTCCTAGGAGCCCATGTATTTTGTTAAATGTTTGAAAATTTCTAAATGGTTAAAATACATAGGGGTTAATGACTACAGCTGACCCCTAAACAACAGAGGGGTTAGAGGTGCTGACCTCCCACGAAGTCATAAATCCTCATATAACTATTATATTCTCATCTGGTCAACAAAGAAAGGAATGCTAGGAACTTCCATAGTACTAATAAGTTATAATTTTCAACATTTGTCTTTTTTTGGAAAAGCAAATTTGTTCTTTGGAGGTGGTCATTTGTTCTAATTGCATATGTGAGTGCTTCTCCAAAAGTAGCTGTTTTTTTGGGAGAGAGACTTGAAACTTGTCCCAGGTCCCTTATTTTTCTTTGAGCTGATTCAGTCAAGAACACAATGCTTTGTGTCAAAGTTTACCCTAGAGTAGCACTTTTGTTGCATAATAAAAATCTGTCTTCCTGAATGTAGTGATGAGTGCAGGACGATGAAACCACAACCATGTGCATGTGTGCATGCAGGACGCTTCTCCCACCCCTGAGGACTGCTGAAAAATGAGAGCTGGAAACGGTCCTGTAGCATGTGACATGGCTCCTTGACCAGGAGGCAGAGCCCGGCTCTCTAACCAGAGGCGAGAAGCAGAACAGTACATTTCTAACCAGTTATACCCATCAGCTACACTCGAGCACATTCTAAAGTGATTCTCCCCCAGTGTTCAATTCTTTTAAGAGAATGGAGTTCTCCATTGATTCCAGATGAATGTGGGAACGAGGGGTGAGAAAAACTGGAGGGGCTAGTGTAAGGGAGAAACACATCTTTAGTGCAAGAGTTTAGGTGTGACCCAAATTCTTACATCATAACACACAGTGGTGCAAAGCTGATTTGTGAGCAGAGTGCCCACGCTGAGTTACGAATTGGGTCAAAAAACTTCACAAAAAGAAACGTATATCCTTAGCCATTCTTCTCTTTGACCTGGATATTTATTTTGGTCAAGTTCTTGCACAGTACAGTTACTTCCGGTGTAAAGGTCTTGGTACTTGGCTTCCTCTGCTCTTGGCTAGAGCAGAACAAGAAATCAAAGGAGGGGCAGCAGATGAGCTGTCAGGATAAGGGAATAAATGTAGAGTGGACAAAGAGATAGAGGACACCCCAAATGGTAGTGGTTAGTGAGCCCACTTAGAATGAGAGGGAGAGAGTGAAACAGAGAGAGGTATATACAGACACACACACACACACACACACACACACAAATCCAGTAAATTCGCATATATGTATACACCACCATGGTATAATAACTTGTGTGTTTGTGAGACTTCTCCACTAGACCAAGGTTTTTTAATTTTTGCACTATGGACATTTTGGGTCAGATAAGTCTTTGTTTTAGGGGGCTGTCCTGTACTTTGTAGAATGTTCAGCAGCCTCCCTGGCCTCCTTCCACTTGATGCCGATACAACCCTTCATCCCCTGGTTGTGACAAACAGAAATGTCTCCAGACATTGCCAAATGCTCCTGGGGGCTAAAATCACTCCCAGTTGAGAACCATTGCACCAGACCAAAGTTTTCTCAAGCCTTAGTACAGGAACCTACATTTTTAATAACTTTCCCAGATGATTTGGATATGGCTGTCCTAGGGTCAGGATTTTGCAAAACGCCTCACTAACACGAGCTTCCAGTAAGCAAGGATTAAGCTTATCTTATTCTTTCCTCTAGCAACAAGCACACACATCATAGCTTTTAACATGTGCTCAAGACATGTGTTCTGAATGATGGAGGACATCTTTCAGGTGGGGGGAATTCTCCCTGAGAGAAGAGCCAGGCCCCATCTCCCCTCACTGGTGGCTGGAAGCCACTTTTATTCAGGCTCGTGAAGGAAGAGGGAGGGAGGAGCAGGGGTGAGGATGGAGCTGAGATTGAGTTGGGTCAAATTGTGCTTCTCCGAGGCATCTGTGCTGATACCAATGTAGGCTTCTCCATCACAGTCTGTGAGGGTCTTGGAAACTTTCTACCCCAAGAATCTGCTATACACGGGGTTTTATTTCCAAGTGATAAAATAAAACTCAACTGCGACTTTTACAGTCAAGAACATCTCAGTAGAGCTTCGCCGAGATGTCTACTGTGTCCCATACAAATTTTAAGCAAACAATACCTGTGAGAAGTACCCGTGGGGCTGCCAAAAACAAAAACCTGTTTGTCCTAACTACCCACTCGGAGAACCATGACCCGATGCTCTGTCTTGGCAATCAAGCCTTATTTTTCCCATCCATTAATGTTCCAAAGTCCAGTTGTATTGTTGTGCATGTTATTGTTTTGGTTTCCTATTCCCGCTGCAGCGAATTACCACACAGGTTTAGTGGCTCCAAACCACACACATGTATTATCTTACAGTCCTGGAGGTCAGAAGTCTGAAATCAATCACTGGGCCAGAGTCAAAGTGTCAGCAGGGCCACATTCCTTCTTGGACTCTAGGGAAGAATCCATTTCTTTGCCTTTTCCAGCTTCGAGAGCTGCTTGCATTCCTTGGCTCACGGCCTCCTTTCTCCATCATCAAAGCCATCAGTGTAGCATCTTTAAATCTATCTCTACTCTGACTCCGGCCCTTTGCTTCTGTTGCGATGTTGCCTGTGATGGTGACCTTCCTGCCTCCCTTTTATAAGGACTCCTGTAAGAGGACCCATCCAAATCCTCCAGGATAACCTGCCCATCTCAAAATCCTTGACTTAATCACATCTGCAAGTTCCTTTTCCCATATAAAGTAACAGTCATGGGTTTGGGGGATTAGGACATGACATCTCAGGGGTTAAGGGACATTATTCTGCTTACCAAAATCATTATTCAAAAAATGACATTTAAATTCACTGCGCAGTCTTCGATGTAATATTTCAGGCCTAAAGTCACTACGACACCCTATAATGACCTGTTCCATCAGCCTTTCCCTCGCTGAAAAAGCTAGTTTTTCCCATGTTTTTCAGAATGGAAGAGATAGTCAAGAATGTCAGTCTACACCCCGGCTGTACGGCTTCTGAACTGAACAAGCCGCTTATTCTACTCCCAATGCTCATCTCTCGTCGTCTCCTTACACCTTTTAGAGGGTGACACTCCCATCATCTGAGTGTCTCGTCTTATGTACTCACTCTTCACCGTCACAGGCAAAATCATGGGTGCTGATGGGCAGCCTCAGGAGCAACTGTTTGGATGTTAGTGAAGCAGGAAAACCGCCCTGTTTGCCGACAGGCCTCTTCAGGGGCACGACGTCAGCCCCGCGGGCAAGCAGCAGCCCCAAGGTGAAGTTCCCACCAAGCTGTATGACTTGGTCGTCACTCTCTGGCCCACATCAACGAGTCCTGTAGGGACTTCAATGTCCTCTGATGACCAGATAGATGATGCCCCAAGAGTTTGACTGTGTTCAACATATTCAAAGATACTGGCAGAAAATTGCAGAATTAAAAAAATGCCTGGACTGGCCTCAACAGGGGGTTTGCATGGCATGACAGTGAGACCTTTGTCCCTCGACAGCTCAGCTTGAGGCCAGCTCTCAGCAGCTACACAAGGAGCAGGTCCAGCCTGGCCATGGAGACTAGAAGTGAACAGAGGCAAAGCCGAAGGTCACAATTTTTGTGAAATAAATATTAGATTCATAGATAAATAGGTAGTGTACATGTGTTTATTATTGTTTTACTAATATTTAAAGAGGTTTCAGTATCGTGTTTGCTTAAGCCTCATTTTAAAGGCAAAATTCAACTGTGCTCTTTGAATCCTTATTCTTAGTTCTTTCTTGTCATTTAGCTGAGTGGCAGGTTTTGGTGTTTGGTTTCTTAATGTTTTTGCTTTGAAAAAAGAAAATTTAGAAATGCATCCTCTTCCCCAAACCCAGCGTACCACATGGGCAGACACACGAATCACTGATAAGCCTGGGATGTCGTTTCAAGCAAATTCCAGTTGGTTCCGGGTTCCCACAATTACTGTACTCCTTTCTCCATCTATTTTAGACACAGGAAAATAAGACCATCCTGGGGGGCCAAGGTCAGACGAGATCTCCAAACCGATGCCCCGGGAGCAGAGGGAGAAGGGAAGCCCTGGGAATCCGAACAGACTCGCCAGCCTGGTCAGCTTGGTGTCTGCGAGCAGGTGCTGAGGGGCGGCTAGAACACAGGTGATCCTTCTGCCCAGAGGAAGGGGAGCAGAGAGGTAGGGCTTGCTGCTCAGGGGGCTGAGAGCCGGGCCCTGCCATGCCAGCGAGTATGGGTCCTCCCTCTCTGAAACGATCGATAAATAAACAAATAAGTTCACTAGGACACCCTTCGAATAGTTCCCATTCCCAGAGCGCACCCCGTAGGACGTTTCTCAATGGCCATCCTAAAGAAAGAGCTAAAGAAAACGGGCCCTTTTCCTTCTCTTACCATTTTTATCAAAGTTCAACCTTTCATCATCATGTAAGTCGTCAAAGCTGTTACAAGCCTACTTCTGACACATCAAACCCTTTATCTACAGTTTGGCCCACTTCCAGGGAGATGAAAAGAACACTCATTCAGAACTCACACCTTCTATGAGTTACAAGCCCATCCTGACAGGAAGGAAATAACACCATTGTGTGGGAGAAAGGGCATTTTCGTGTTCCGCAGGCTGTCTACACCACCCGAGGCTGCGCAGGCTCTAAGTGGGAAGCCACAGGAAGGCCTCTGACGGTGGCAAGGGTCTCTGGACGTACCGACTCGCAGAGACAGGAGCACAAGCATCATGGACGACCGTTTCTCTAAAACCTGTCTGCTAACCATTACGTTCTGGCTACCAGAAATAGTGTAAGTATACCATATGCTTTAGATAGTTCTTTATTTCGTTTCCATAATGTCACATTTGGATTTATCATTTGCCCTGAACCAGGCTGGGAGTTAGTTCACCAAGGGCAGAAGCTGTGTTACTATTTTCTTCTGTCTTCCATGAGTGCCTCCGTCTTCCTAGCTCTACAGCAAGACCAAGGAAACATCACGAGTATTTGGTTTTCAGTCAAACACCTACTTGTTGGGGTATCAGGGAAAGCTGAAAATAACTTAAAAATGTGTGTGCTCCAGTGAGGTTTCCTGCAGTTTCCTGAGGTACAAAAATATCTGTTGTCTTCAAATGAATTAGTCTTCATTGAGATATATATCTGGATCCCCTCACAGTATTGACAAAATTATACTTAGAAGATTTTGAGATTTTTTGTAGTGTGCCTGAACACACTCCTGAATAATAAGATTGCATGTAAAGTCGTTTTTTAAATTTCTAAATAGCAGTTGACTAGTTATAGCATCTTGGCTTTTGTTTCCCTAGTCAACAAATATTCGAGTTTCTATATGTTAGATACTGTGGTCTTTAAATGAAAATTTGCAAAAATCCCCATTCAGTACATATTGCTATGTGCAGTTCTTTATTTTGCATCAGGTGCCAATTTCCCAAAATTCTAAAAAGTTCTAAAATATTGTAAGTAAAGTGTCATAGATCCTATAAACACTCTGGCCTCCATCGTGGGACACTGTCCAGGTTGACTAGAGGTTTCTGGCACTTTTCATTCAAATCGGTGATACCACTGGGTATTGGTCTTGTCAACCAATTCTAAGTTTATGTTCTGAGATAATCGGGCTGCAACGCAATCTTGGCAAGCTCTTGGGATAGTTGTGATCTAGGCCAAATATGATCAAAGAAAAAACAGTGTACAGGCTGTTGGAAACAGCTGTGCTTGGGGGGGTCTCAGTTTGAGCCAAAGCTAGTGTTCTGACATGTCTGGGCAAGTCCAGTGAAAGGGAGAGGTTCACCCGTTTGGCTCCTCATGAGAAACAACATATCAATCCTGGGGGAAGAAGAGACGCAGCCCAACAGACTCACCAGTTACTGAGCCCAGCTACAGAAGGAAGGCATTATCCGACTGTAACTTGGCATCTGTCACTCAAGTCCAGCACCACAGGTGCCCACGTTGCTCCAAGGGGAGAAAGGTCCTAACAGCAAAGCCTAAAAGAACTAAGTCAGTAAAACCTCTGTGAAACGTTCAAGGACAGATCCCACTAATTTAGAGGTCCTTTATATAATGGAGTAAAACATACAACAAAGGAAAGTGATATTGGTCCTTCTCACTTTCCCTCCATGCTGCTTTGTCATCGGAGGCCTCCAGGCTCTTAGTGGCGATGTACGATCAGAGAGGGCAGAAGCAGTAGCCATGCCAGGCTGAGAACCAAAGCTCCTGGAAAAAATGGTGGCAGCACCAAACAGAAGAAACGTCACAGGCTGACACGGCAGAAGAGGAAATCTTATCCGGCCCAGGAAAGTAATATTCCCTCTATCACGGACTTGCAGGAAGACCAGCCATCATTGTCTAGCACTGGGTAGTGTATGAAATAGCACCAGAGACAAGGCATGGTTGTATTTTCTGGCAAATGTATTCCTATATTGGCCAGGCAGAAAGAGAAAGTATGTGGCGTCCTATAGAAACAGTGAGTTATATTAAATTGAACTTCTCTGGGATTATTATCAGGTGAGGTTCAGGAGTTTGTCTTGTCATCATGGCCATAATGCACTGTGGAGAGGCCAAAAGGGAGCAGGTGGCATAGTGAGGGAGCAGCTGGGTGGAAAGCGTGCCTGGACGTGTCCAGGTCTGAGTGGACAACAGCTTCGTAACTGTGACATCATGCTTAGCAACCCCAGAGAGTTTTTCCAAAACAGATGGAGACCCATAGGAATGAACAGGTTAAATCCTTAACCTTACTAAAAGGAACAGAAAAACGTTCTACCTGAGCAACACAATTAGTACCTATTTCAGAAAACAATATAGAAAGGTAGAAAGGACAGCAGTTCGGGACTGTTTTTTTTTTTTTAGGCCATAGCTAGGACAGAAGTTCAAGTGCTTCCCAGAACTACCCTAAGTGCTTCAGTGACAACCAGGGACAGTCCTCATGGCTCCTGTGAAGCTAATGGAAGAAGAGGAAAGGCCACTTTTTGATTGGAAATCAGGGGTGAGCCAATCCACTTAGAACAGCTGTCAGGACTTTAGTGGTCAGTGGGCTAGACACAGCCACTCAGAACATGCCCAGAACCCTGGGATCTCTTTAAAGACCAGGGTTGAAAGGGAGTCTCTGGGGGGCAAATGTCCAGGAGTCAAGGAGGCAGCAGTTCAAAATCACCCACTGTTTTATTATACCAGGCCAACTGGAGGATGACGGCAATGTCTTCGAAATGGGTAGATTAAGTGAAAGTTTAGATACTAAAGTTGGAATATCCAGCCTTTTTGACCAGGAAATCCAGAAAATCACTTTTTAAATTGATCTGTGTTATTTATAAAGAGGCTCATCCACCGGTGCTACAGTTTGAGTGCCAAGTTCAGAGAACCGACAGAAACAAGTAACTCAAAGTATATGACTGACCCATGATCAGAACATTGCTAGTTCTGAATGGTTGAGTATATTTGTAATCTCAAGAATGTCTGGAATATTTACAAGTATGTAGATTATGGATATTACCCTTGCAGTGAAGTATTTCTCTTAATATTTAGATATGACATAAAATTTTCATTTGTTCTAAGTAGCTCTCTGATAGCATCTGTTCCGAGGTTCTGTGGATGAGACTCCAAGTCAAAATGTCTCCATCTCTCCTCAAAAAAAAAAAAAAAAAAATGGCCAAGGTGGGAAATACATTTGTGTTATAGACTTTACTTAAAATACGCCGTGTGGACATTCACATGCAATGACCGTTTGTGTTTTTTTGTTCTAGGAAGGTGTTTTCAGGGGTCTACAAAGTGTATGATCTACTCAGCCTTTTCCCTGGTGTGGCCTTAGAGAGTGTTTAGGCTCAAGTCTTGTTCCCTCTTTTGCAAATTCTCCCAGGCAGACCACCTTTGAAATCACAAGTGGCCCATTCTCTTAGATCAATTCTGCCTGGAAAAATGGTTGCTCTCTTTAACAACAATAATAAAACATGTCAGGATGGGGAAGCTTGGGCAACCATAAAGGGATAAGGATTTAAAATCCATCATTCTCAGAAGGCCTATGGGTTTTACTTTAAAAAGTAGAAGAGTTCTTAAAATTTGGAAATGAAAGGAACAGTACTAATAGCACAAAATTGTTCCTAGCAAAAATTTTGCAGGATTCTATTCTCAAACACTCTCAGTTCCAAAGGGGACAGAGGACTGAAGGAAGAGAGGCACAGTTACACGTATACCAAACGCTATGGGCAGAAAGCCGCACCTTTTTATAAAGAAGCCATTTCCTTCGGCTAATCCTCAGATGTGAGGTCTTTGCACCCAAATCTTCTTAAAACTCCAGATCTGATCTATCACTAAGGCAGCAGAGCTTTTAACCCAGCGCCTGGTGCATAGTAAGTGCTCATTAAATGGTAGCTCTTACAAATATTTAGGGTCAAATTAATTTTGAATCCCCACCAGCTCCATAACTTAATAAATGAACGACCTTGGGCAATCTATTTCATCTAAATCTTGGTTATTTTATTACTAAACAATGCCATTTTCCTTACGAAGCTGCTGTGAAAATTTTATGAGTGAATGTGCTTGAAGTGCCCAGCTACAGTGCTGGACCTGAAAAGGTTACTGATAAAACTGAACTTTCAGCATCCCTGCCCCGCCCTGCTCGCTTCAGGATTAGCCATTTAAAGTATGTTTCAATGGCCATGAGAAGGACAGGGCTGTGGCGACGTTCCCCCTGAATTAGCTGGAGAACGTTGGTGTTTTCCTTGGCTCCAGGAACACATGGAGTAGTCTTGGGGTGTACAGTAGTGTATACATCGCTCACGCATTTGCATAAAGCTTCAAAGCACTTTCTTGATATATGCAGTATGACAGCCGCGGTAACAATATATTTACATAAGTTCTACGCAGATTTTATAAAATAAACTTGCACATGTTTGTTTTCCTTAGGAGGGGTGTGTTTTGGGGTTGGTGGAAGTAAGCGTTTCATCTCGCTGTAGAAAGTAACGCATGCTGGCATGCTCGCTCTTGCTCTGTTGCCACAAATGGGTTGGTGTGTCCTATGACTGCGTGAAGCCATCCCACAGATACAGTAGGCCACTGTATAGCCATTTTTTAAAAATGTTTTTCAATAAAAAACAGCATTGACGGGTGCCATAACCACAGCCCACCTAAAGTCTAGAGGAAAGATGAAATAGAAGGCTGTGACTTTTAGCACACAGAGTCCCTCAGGCAAATTGTCATAGCCCCAGCTGGCTGTCCATCTTTCCATATGTAGGAGTTAGCCAAGTGTGAAAGACGATGACAAGCTCGTAGCAATACAGGCCAGCATTTACCTGTCTTCTTTCATAAGCACTAGAAAAACTGTCTGCATTGGCCAAATCTTTCCATCAAAATTATCAAGGTAATTTACATTTGATTATCTCCTATAGCATTTCCTAAACTAGTACTTTGTGGAATTTTGTTTCCTAAAAAGAAATAAGTAAGTTTGTTTTAAACAAAGTTACATAGGTTTCTTCATCGGAGGGCTTTTCTTATCCATTAGAGTAAATGGGTATTCAACAGTTCTCATGTCTTTAAAAGGGGTGTTAATAAGATATGCCAAAGACTATTTTGGTCATGTTGTTATCTTGTCTTTTTTTGCCTAGAAAACTCACCCCTCAATCTCTACCTCTGGGTGGCCTTTAAAAAGTGACACATCGTAAACGGATAGAACCCCTAGAGAGTCCTCAGAAGGTGGGAATGGCAGAAACAAAGATCCAAGGAAAAGGCTCACTTATCACTGTGGCTTTCTTTGGGTGGGACCTCATGGGACCACAAGTGAGGCGGTGACAGTCCTGGGCTAGGTCAGGTCAAGGAGCTGCATAAACAGAGTAAAACTAGGCCAGAACTCTGGGGATCAGGCAAGGACACCAGGCTAGGAGCAGCTGGAAGCACCAGCCAGAAGGATCAGCGCCCTTCCCAGTGGCCAGCGTTGTAAGGAGGCAAGGGTCAAAATAGCATGAATTTCACACTCATCTCAGGCCCTTTATTTCCCTAATATTGACATTAAAATATTAATATTTTTAAAATTCAAAAACTGTGAGAGGTTTGAAGCAGCTTCCCCATTAATCTGTTTTCATTTTTACTCATGACCTTCAAATCTGTCTCCACATGCATATATACTTTTATATCTGCAGTCAAGGATTGTGTCTTCCGTTCACCAGTTTATCACCAATGCCTACCGCAATGTCTTTTTCCAATAAAAAATTACAGCTTTTATAGACAGACTACAGTACCATTGAGTAATCTACCTTCCTTGCTTGAAATCCTAGCAAGCAGTTCTCCTGATTTTCCATAATTAACATTTTATTGCCTATTTAATATTCCATTATGTCGATGATATGCTTTATGATGCACTCATCCATATGCCTCCAAATTCCAAATCTGTCTTTAGACAAGAGAGGTTTCACACAGAATTATTCGGGCTAATCACCATATCCCCAGCTCGCTGTCTACGTTTCCATATAAAAGAGTTAGCCAGACATGAAAGGCAATAAACGCTTGTCCGTAACTGTCCCCCCGTCCCCCACTCCTCAACTGCCCTTCAGGTGGGTGCAGCCCACAGTTGAAGTCTCCTCCCAGGTGGACAATATGCATATCTAGGAGCCTTTGGACTGGGGGTCAGCAAAGATCTCTCAAGGACATTTCTGGATAAACACAGGAACCAAAGGACAACGGAAATGCTAAGGAAACTGGAAGGTAAAACGTGAAAAATGATTAGCTTTATATTTAAATGAGACATGGATTCCCAATCTGGGCCATATGTGGATAACATAGTGTAAACCAGTGGTTTTCAAACTTTTTGGTCTCAGAGTCCCTTTACACTCTTGAAAATTATCGAACCCACCAAAGAGGTTTTGTTTATATGAGTTACATCTGTCTGTCAACATTTATCATACTAGGAACTAAAACTGAGGAATTTAAGAAATGTGTTCATTTTAAAATAACAAAAATCAATCATATTCACATAAGTAGCACATTTTTATGGAAAATAACTATATTTTCCAAGACAAATAAACAAAAAAATAGTGAGAAAAGTGGCACTATTCCACCTTTTTGCAAATCCCTTTAACATCTGGCTTAATAAAAGACACGGGGTTTTTCTATTGCTGCTTTCTTTCAATTAATTGCAATATGTGGTTTTTAGTGCAATATATAAAGAAAATCCAGCCTCACACAGATAATGTAGTTAAAAAACAGGCAGATTATAAAGAGCTATTTCATGTAATTATGGATACTCTTCTTTGATACTATACCAGATACAACAATCTTAAAGGCTGGTTGTAATATGGAATTCAAAGTCATATCTTGCAGTTGAGGGGGGCACTTTCCCCATGCATGGTCCTTGTGGCACCATGTATTGGCCATTTGGAAAATATTGACTTAGCCAGATCTTCCAAATGTTGGTGTATTTCATTATCAAATATCAAAAAAAAAAAAAAAACATTTCTTAATATCATCTCTTACCTCTTCAGAAAAGTCTTTAATTATCAGAAATCTGTCAAGCTCACAATGGCAAATAAAAGTTTTCCAAAATTCTAATTTTCACATAAAAGTTCAAATTTTATCACTGGTAACCTAGACTGCCATTTGTTTTCTTTAAAGTGACACTCTCACTTTTTTTTTTTTTTTTGAGAAGATGTCTACCATATACCCAAGTCTAATCTGTCTGTTGGTATCTTTTCCAATAAAAATGAAATTTCATGAAAAAAGTGGTCGGTTCAGCTCACAACTCAAACAAACTCATAAGTATTTTTCCTTTAGATATCCACTATCTTTCAATATTCACCAGACTATTTTTTTCTATACTTGCCATGTGAAAACATGTATTCAAGGGTAAGATTTAATGAAAACAATTTTTAGTATCATCAAGGACATTTTTAAGTATAAATGGCTTTTTTTTTTTAACTGAGAGTACATGGTGGTGATCAGTACATTGACCATTTTGATTATGCTAAGGCTCTAGCAATTTTGCTCATTATGAGTGCAAATGTGAACATAGTAAAAAAGGCAAATAATATCTTAATATTATAATAAAAGTGGTTTCAAACTCAGGAATCCTTTGAAACAGTCTTGGGGACTTCCAGGAACCCATGGACTGCACTTTGGGGACTACTGACTCAAATACTTTGACTTTTACATTCTTGAGGTCTACCTCCATGAAGCAATTCTTATAACCATAAAAAACAAACCAAAGTATAGCAGCGCATTTGGGTCAGAGAAATGAACTCTGTCGTCCCAGGAAAATACTGTCCATCATCACTTAAATTGGCAAGTTCACTTAGTGGACAGACTATGGGGTGAAAAAGGATAATCAACACCACCCACAGAGCCAGCCAGATATGAGCCATCGAATCTTGAAAACACCAATTTTGTTCCAGCAAAACTGTCAAGAGTCCATATTAGTCATTTACACCCATATTTTCAGGTATTCAGTTGAAAAAAGACAGTCCTTTGTGTGGGTGAAAAATGAAGTATAAATCTGGGAGGCTAGACTGAGAAAGAGCAGATGCTTATGCCTCCAGAGTTTGTACCTCCTTCTCTGAAAACATATCTGTCATCAACTTCAACTTAGAGGACCAACAAAGGACTTTTATAAATAAACACAGTGGCCATTTTCATTTTAGGGAATCTGAATTCTTGGTAATCAATCTGATGGCGTGAAACGCCAGCTAACCCTTGTCCGGTATGCTTTAGGCAGGGTGCCCTCACAAGATGGTCATTGTGTTGAGTAATCCAGGACCTACAAGAACCAGACCTGGTGTGCTGAACCAAGGCGACAACATAATGTTTTTAGCTACTTGCTGAGAATTTTCACCTAAAGGAAACTGAATAAGAAGTTTCCATATTCCCCTCGTTTCAAAATCCAAGAAATCCTTGCACGAAATTGACTCACAAAGAAGTAATCCAATGCAGAACCTGTGATTTATAACAATGATGGTAATTGAAACGGCTGGTTGTGCAACAGAGTGCCGAGTCCTGTTCCCCCACCACGGCTCCAGATGTATCGACCTAGGGCCACGGCCCCATCGCAGTTCCCAGACCAATCAGGAAAAAAGAAAGTAAGGGGTCAACCAGTCTCAAGCCCTCTACCTTCACAACACCCCAGAGGCACTTGACACCGTATTCCCTTTCTTACTAGACTGGGCCAGGAGGTCATATTCTAATGCTGAGCTCAAAGTAGGGGGTTTGGAATTGTTCCTGAAACTCCGTCAGTTCTTGAGCCTTAATCCTAACACCTCCTGGTCATAGGCATCCCCTGTCTGCTCAAACTCCCCTGAGCGGGACAAGCTAACTGATAAATCCTGTTTCAGCTTCCAAACAAACGTAAAAGCCTAACAGGTGGATCAGGAATATCCTGGCAGCTCTTGTCTCCAAAAGTTTCCCTTCTAGGCCCTGGCAGCACATGAGCACAGTCTTGGCGTCCCTGCTCTGCCCCAAATCTGGGTCACAGACACGCCTTAGTCTCCCGTCTACTTTCACTCAAATTGACTATTGCTTTCATGCTGGGCTTCTGCCTTGGCCCCCTAGCATCTGGGACCTAGAATCACTTCTCTCTGCCCTTGAATCTCAGGCTAAGGAGCAGAAGCTTCCTCCTGGTGAATTTCCTGAAGAGGATGTGACACTTGCCTCCCTGGATCTGTGAGCACTGTGTACTTCTGACTTCTGGAAAGAGTCACTGCCCTTCTGGGCTAGGTCCCTCTAGCTCATCACAGGCCCCAGCCCCAACCGTTTGCCTGAAACTGGGCTGCGAAGGTTTTACAACCCTGTGCCAACCCCTCTGCCTGGCTGTACCCCTCTGCCTGCCTGCTCCCTTCTGCCTGGCTGCACTCCTCCTCCTGGCTATGCCTTAACTTTTGAGCCTGTCCTCTGCCTCCCCAACCCCGGCCATCACATCTGCGAGCCGCTGTGCCTCCTAGGCAAACACATATTTACAAATAAAACAAATCAGAACGTCACTTCAAACATTATAAATTACATAAGTAAAAGGTCAAGTTAAAATTTATGCTTTCGTTGGCAAACCATTTTGGGGGGTACACGTTTGTTAGGTTGAGGGGAAACAGACCGTTTTCGATGTTATTTATAAACAGCGATTACATAATTATATACAAACGATTTGCACGGAGCCTACAGATTCATTTTATCCAGTCATTACAGCAGAACCGTGAGTCACAGCTAACAAACGGCCACGCTTTATTTCCTCCACAATTCTGGAACTCCTGTATCATTGACACCTTGAGGCAAACCAAGAGTCAACCCCTAGGCCGGAGTTACTCTAAATATCTTCTTAGGATGCCTACATCAGAATTACCCGAGTCATTTGCTAAAAACGTGTACTGCATAAAAATGAGCCACCTTGAATCTACTGCATGAGAATCCGAGGGCAGAGCTTGGGATTTTAACGAATGCTTTTCCATTCAGGATTTGCATTATTAGTAATATTACTATTAGTGTGTCACATATCAGGATACTAAGTCAGTAAAGAGAGGAACAGGCAAAAAAGCTAAAATCATCCTCATAACCACTCTAGAAATTCTATAGGTAATATTTTAAATTGATGAATCAAAAATGAGCAGTGCATGCGTATCATAGAACAATATGGAGAAAGACATCAGAAGAAAGAGCCAGAAATATTGGAATTAGTCACTTATGGGGAAAAGAATACAGGGTAGGAGTGTGGGGAGTGGGGTACTATTGGTTTTGTTATTAACCTTTAGCACTATTTGATTTTTTCCACTTATATATTAACTTAATTAAAAATAAAAAATGCACCAAGAATAAAGAAAATAAAATATTCTGTTATTCAGACTTTAATTTATTTGGATTAGTGTTTCCATTCCATTTCCATTCATCTATGGTAGTAAAATGACACTTCTTGAAAATAAACAAACAAAAAAAACACATAGGAATCAAGGACGATTGGTTTTTCGATTTTGGTTCATGTGGACAGAAAATAAAATCTACCAACATACTGTTTTAGCCCTTAGCTTAGCTGTCTACTTCATTAAACGAACAAAGAAATTTCATAGAAACTCTCCTCTTGACAAATGTGCAAAAACAGTAGTAAATTACTACAAGCGATCAAAAATGGATTCTAAACATAACTTAAACCACTTCGAATTTCCTGCGTGCTAGCTACATAATTCCTACTAAAATGTAGCAGCATATGGCATAATTCGATATTCTCCAGAAAGTCCTGTAATTTTTCTTTACCCAATCTTACGTCAAATTTGTATAACAGGGGCTGGAGCTCTTATGTTTAAGACCTCAGGAGACTTGAGATTACTTATAATTTAGCAAAGGATGTTGGAGGTCAGGAGGGGTTGCTCAGGACAAAGATAGAAATATCAAGAGAACAGAAGAAACATGGGGGCACAGCTAGCTGAGAGGAGGGAGGATTCTATGACTAATATTCCCAGCCACTGTCACAATGTTGCCCTTCTACCAACAACAACAACAACAACAAACAGGAAGGTACACAAGCCAATGATGTCATATCTGTTTTCTACACTGAGTAAGCTAAACTTTATTTCACTAAGGTGCATCATACTTCACCATTGCCCAGTCAGGGATTACAATGAGAAAACATTTAACTGTAGAGTCTAGGGTTCCAAAGATGCATGATGACTAGCCATAGATGACAAACTGTGACAGCTGTGAATATTGGTACAAAAAGATAAATGATTTATTCATCACTAATTTCTTCTGTGGCACTGGGAAAATCTCAAGATCTACAACATGAAGGGGATTAACTAGACACTTCCAAAATGACGCCCCTTTCTTGAGAAGACCTTTCTTTTATGTAAAATGCCACCCAAGTTCCTTCAGGTCACGCCTTTCCTCCGCGGCCCTCTCAAACAGTCTGAATTCATTGCACTGCTGGTTTCGAAGAGCATGCCAAGTTGGCTCAAGTCCCCTCCGAACACATACCGACCTCTGTGACGAGAGATATGTTATCGTTTCCATTCAACTCCCCAGAGGGAGCCCAGAAGGGCGATAGCCACGTTGTCACCACTGACAGCATGAGATAACTACTGTGTCTGAGAGAGACTCTAGACCATCGCAGGGAAAAGGCAAGGGGTGTTTGAGCATTTTGCCAGCATGATAGCTCCTTTTCCGCCTCTCCTCTTGCCATTTTTTTTTTTTCTGGCAAATGTTAAAGGGATTGGTCCACCTAGTCATAATCTTATTAAGTGAAGCCAAATCTAAATTACCCTTGCAGGCTATTTCTTCTTCCAGTCTGAGCAGCAGAACTCAGAAAGTTGGCTGTAACAAAGGTTCATTATATGTCCTATAGAGCTTTTAAAAAGGTTTGAATTAAATACTGAGTTGGAGTTTCCTAATTGAGAAAACTTTCGTAAAGGAGTTCAGATTCTTCCTCCAATGTTTTGAAGTCTCAAATATTTTGAAGTCAAGTCTCCATTGCCTTCTGGAGCTCAAGAGTTCGTCTCCCTTCAGAAGCATTAAGAATAAAGAAAGAGGTTGCCTGGGTAGCGCTCTTCGCTGTGAATCCCCCAAACCCAGCACAAGACAAGGGAAGGCAAAGTGTGGGAAACGGTCCCCAGAACTTGCCCCTCATAGATCGGGCTCAGCAAAACAGGGCAAGAATCATGAGTCCTACCGAATAGGAAATTTTTCAGCTGCAAGTCTCTAATATTTTCAAAATTAAAGCGGCTTCTTGAGTCCTATAATTTGGACATAATCCCTAAAAGGCCCATCACTTGATGACAGGCAGTTTCTACATAAGTTGGACAGTTTTCATTAATGCCAAGAGGACTCTAGAAGCCATGACTGACAAGCACCATGGGACAGAACAATCACTAATTTCATTCTTAGGAAAGTCATTGTACTACCTGCTGCTCAATATCCCATCACTGCCATCACATTTCAAGAGCAGCAATATTGCACAAGAAAGTAAGTTGCCTGAGGGCAGGGACTCGTTGCTACATTCACCGATAACGTTTCACACTTCTGCATGGTGTCTGCCATTCAATAAATATTCAATGAATGAAGGAAGTAACGCCCCAAACACAAATGACAAGGCTGGCTTAGACAACTCGGCATCTTCTTAGGATAATGACATCCAAGAGAATACAGCATTAATAAGATACCTGATAAACAAACATCATTTACTTTGCTACTGCATCAATACAAGCCAGTGGGAAAAGAATGCTAATCTGGCATCTTCAGTAAAGCACTAGAAAATGAACGCCGGTCACAGCTGTCCAAAGAATTCTTTGAAGATTTGCTTTGCAGCCAGATGTTGGTTCTAGTTTCCGGCTAGGTCATTTAATTGTTAGGGATCATAGGTATAAATGCCTCATCTGAATGTGGCAATATCAACCTCCATTGATTATTGTGAAAACTAAGCAAAATATTTCACCTAAACCTTCACAGGCCCTGGCATATGTAAAACCCAAAATATATTACTTCTCTATGAGGTCGTGATGACATAAAAATATCTATTTTGATTAGATTTCAATTTATTAAGTCAGATTAAAATCTTTTAACTGAGGTAATATCTAGAATTTTTTTTTAAAGCATGCTATTACAAAGTCGTGTAAGGCAATTAGTCTCACTTCATTAGGTAAAAGAAACCTTCATTATAACTGATCTTTCAGTGGTACCAAAAAATTCAGAGATAATAAACATCAGTAGCTGGAATTCATGCTAACGAGCTAGTCATCCTAAAATATTTGTCCAAAAGTTTCAAAACATTTCAAAAATATTCTTCCCATATTTCCATTAGCTTTATCCAAATCAAGAGCCTTTTCTTCCACAAGCTTGTGATTCTATTGCCTCAAGGTTTGTGAAGCATGTCCCTCTACAGCAAACATGAGTATTTATAAAGCAATTAACTAAGTGGAATGGAAACGGCTGGTTAAACTAACCCTTTATTTATCTTAAATCACTCTCTTCACACTACACACATCTATAACACATACACGTGTGTGCGTATATACCTGTGTGTGTGTGTGTGTGTGTGTGTGTGTGCTTTTTTTTCTTTTTTTTTTTTTTTAAGAAATATGCTCTTCAGAGAGGAGGAGTGATTTAATTTTTGATTTTCCTGTTTTGGGAAAATGCTTTTATAAAAGGTGAAATTCCACTGAAAGATTCATGCTGCCTACAAAGTGCATTGACAATAGCTTCCTGTGTCCTCGCTCCGCCCAGAACTGACTGGCACTCTCTTCCGCTGGGCCTCAGCGGACACGTCCCTAAGGGAATAATTCTGGATAACTCAGTCCAGTCATCCTGTCCCTCAAGTTATCTCTGAGGACTTCTCCTTTCACCCCCAACATTTATTTTTTTCCAGATATAGGCGACAGACCACATGCATCAGAATAACAGAGAGTTTGGGTAAAATGCAGATTCCCATGGAGCGCCCAGATTTCAGAATCAAGATCTCTGGGGTGGGACTCAGAAACCTTCATTTTAGCCAGCACCCCATGTAATTCTTAGACTGAAATTTGAGCACTGTCGATCGGCACATGATCAAAGGTGACAGTCATCTACTCCCACGGCCCCAGTCATGAGACAAGTTAGAGACTCCCCAAATCTATAACTCCGGGCAAGACCCCCCACTCCCACCCCCTAAAGCTAAGTGCCACCTGACTTCTGTGCCTAGATGTCTAGTAGACAAGAGAAACTGAATACACTTGCCATCATCCATACCCAAATCCATCCATCATCCATACCCAAATCCATCGTCTACACTCCAGGAGGAAGTCTCATCAGGATTTTTCACTGCTTAAATCCTTCAGTGGCTCTTCTGTGCTCTCAGGATAAAAGTCAGCAAAGAAATTTCCGACTGCTTCTCTCTACCTACTGGTCCCACTGCCCTCTGTTCATCCTAAGCCATTTCTGGAATGTGTCATATTCTCTCTGGTCCCTGAGTCTGTTCACATGCTGTTTTTTCTGCTTCCCTTCCAAATGCTTCTTTCCTCTGGTACATCCACATTTGTTTTCCAGATTTCATCCTGGCTAGTCCTTCTTCAGAGAAACATTAAAGAACAGCTCCTCCCCCTCTCCCCAAACCAAGGTCAGTTTCCCTCCATGTAGCCTCACTGGCACCTTCCACTGTTCTCTGAACACCAATTTCTCACGTGCAGAGCTTCTAAGTACTTCATGCCACTTTACGGTCCTTATTATACTGCTCTGTAGCTGCTAGTTCGCTTCTTTCCTTCTTCACCATAGCTCTGTGAGACAGGAACTGCGTGTTTCCTACCCACGATGGCACCTCCAGCGTGAAGCACAAGGCCCAGTACATAAAAGAGCATCACACGTACTTGTGAAATGAATCAATAAACAAATGTATGGTCCTCGCTGCCTAAACTCCCTCAAAAGTGAAGAGGATGTTTTTGCACCTGTGATATCATCCCAAGGAAAAGACTAAACTCAGCAACATCAGGCAGCTCTCCATGAAGGCTGCGTGGGCTCATTCTCCAAGGACTTTATTGAGGCTGAGAGTACAACTGATGCAGATCAGACAGGGAGAATGTTGATAATGAGTCTTGGCTCCCAGAAGTAAAATCTGAGTGGGAAGTGCTGAGAAAAGAGTAGACCTTGGGTAGTAGAGTCCTTGATCTTGGTCCCCTGATCAGAGAATGGCTTCTAGTCTGCTAACATGTGCAGTTTCTTCCTAACCTCAGCTGTCCATACCATATGATTTATGAAAAAAGAATCAGAACCCAAGTCTCCAGTGTAGACAAGCTGTTTGGAAGTTGAAAGGGGAGAGGCATGTTCTTTTTCAATGATGTTCTTTTCCTCCACCGCTATATTCTGGACACGATGATACAATCCCACAAGCAGCTCACTTCCAAAACAAGACATTCATTCCCTGAAGAGCGACATCATCTGGTAGGGGGTGGGGGGGGATGAAATCAGTTGTTGAGCAGATCATCCCTTAGTGGGGCTGTTGCTCCTCAGTCCTCTGGAAACCTGTCGTTTTCCTTTCCCATCCTGAGCACTAATGAGGGTCTTACAAAGTGGACCAGGCGCTGGGGTCTTTCCCACGGCAAACTCACATTTTTACCCATCAGACCCCCTTCTGAGTCAGGGCAAGTGGCACCTTTCAATTCCACGGTGAGGCATAAAACCACATGACTTTTTTCTTTACTCTTTTTTCTTTCTGTTTTGTTTCATGATTTTTACCTCCTGGGAATTTGTCTTTTATCTGCCAGATTTACAGGGGGAAAGTCAGACACGTTCTAAGAAAAAATTCCACAGCCACGTGGTTCCTCTCTAGGACTAAACATCTCAGGAAGCATTTGTGACGAAGACAAGGCGGACCTGGATCAAGGGGGTCAGACGCTTGAGGTGCTAAACAAGTGCGAGCCACATTTAGATCGGAAGTGAAACAAGGAGCTCGTCTCGGTGTCCGGTTTTGTCTTGAGACTTTTGCAAGGAGTGCGGGATTTCACCTTGGCCTTTGCAAGGTGATGGTAAGGTTCGTACACAGACTTTCTAAATGAGAATCTAAAGGTTATAAAACAGAGCCTACTTTCGATACTAAATCTCTGCTTGCCTATGCTAACTTTAAAAGATGAGAACCATCTAAAACTCCATCTGTACTAAAGGTGAGATTTGCTTTTATATTTTAGTGCCGTGGGGGTGTGGAGGGGCGGGAGGAACAGGCTTCCACTTGGTTGCTAAGACAGGAAATGTTCCCTTATATTCCCAGGTCTCCTCTTTGAAGTCAACCAATTTTTCTACAGCCCATAATTAGAGTCTTCAAATCAATATGTTCTCTGTGTTCTCTTAGCAAAGGTTGCATGGCAAACCAGATGTGGTTACTGGTGACTCCAAACCCCGAAAATGCAGCTCAGGCCTCTGACAGTGGTTTTGGATATTGGCATGGACAAGATAGCGGATTTTAGGCCAAAGTGAAATAAATGCGCCCCTTCCCCAATACTCACACATAAAATTCAACTATGGTCTTTCATTGACAAGCTTAAGTGTCTTTGGAAGAGGCAGCCAACCGAAGAGCCTGGATCTCCCAGGAGAGAGCAACACAGGTGGCAGTGAGGTTAAAATGTCAGGAAAAAGAAGTTAGACACACAGTTTCCGCACCCATCGACAGCTGGCCGGCAGAACACGCAGAAATGCCCATTCTCAGGCCTACCCCAGACCTACCCAAGCTGAGCCTCTGAGGGTGAGGCACAGCTCTTTGGTTTAATAAGCACTTTCGGCGGTTCGAGTTTGAAAATCACTGTTTCACTCAACGGTTTACAAACCTGGCTAATCGTTAGCGTCACAAGGCAGCATTCAAAAATTCCTTAATTCTAAGAGCTGCTCACACTTGCTGAACCAGAATTTCCCCTCCAAGTTCAAACGATTGGCCTTCAGTAAGAGACCAACAGCTGACTGACTCACAGGACTCAACCAGCACTGTGAACTGACAGCCGCGGTGGAGTGAGCGCCTGCCTGGCATTCCACAGGGATGCTGACAGCATCTTAATTCCCGCTTCACTCAATCTCAGTAAAGTCTCCCGAATCCCTTTTGGACTTACTAGCAAGTTGATTTCTGCTTTAAAATTAAGTTGATTTCTGTCTCTGTGAATAAAACAACAGTGATATTGACTAACACCAATATCTTACCTGAAAATTCTGAATCTACAAGAACTACGTATTAAGTGATAAACTGCCTGTTGCTCTCTCCTTACCTCCACTCCCCTCCAAAAAGGGGGGGGGGCTTTTCCTAGGAGCTGGAAGCATGCATCTGGCAGGAGAGTTGAACAAAGGCGTTTCGTATGAGGAGAAAGTTACTCAGATCAAAGTGGAAAACTGGGAACTACAGAGGACAATACAGTATGAGGAATTTAACATCCACTGTAGGTGATGAAGACGACCCGATCACTTTAAAGGAATTCAAGTCTCAGTTCAGATCCAGATTAATTTCACCCCAGGAACTAAAAGAAATTGCAGATATTATCTTAAAATGCAATCAGTAATCAGAGAAATTATGAAAAACTGAAAAAGTGCCAGAGACGGGGCAAGGGTAAATACTGCCTTGTTCAAAAGGCAAGGAAAAGCGGAATTTTGCAAAGTTCAAGCCAAAGAGTTTAACAATTTGCTTTAGAAGTTTTTCAGGGATTGCATTAAATAGGTAGGTCTCAACATTCAAGAACCGAAGTTAAGTTACTGTGGTCACCTGTAGTGATTATTCAAGAACCAATGACAGTGAAAAACCCCTTCCGGCTTGTTTTACGTAGTCACTGGGAATCAAAGGATATCTGAGCCAAGCTGTCTCTTTATTTCAGTAAGGTAATTGGCACACATCCTATTATTTTCCTGGGGAGAGGATAAAAAAAATATGTGAGATGAATGATAAAAGTCACACAAAACAAGTTTTTATCAGCTTCCTAAATATGAACAGGATTATGGTCTTGACTGAGTTTTCTTCAAAAGCGTTAAAACTTTACAGTGTTCTCATTTTTATCTTTTTTTTTTTTTTTGGTGGGTGGATAGTTTTCTGATGTCATATCTAAAACTCTCCAGCCATTTTTCCCAAAATGCTACTTTATCTACTCATAAAAACATGCACTGTTTTCCAGGAGCTCTGTTTCCGAGGTGGGGTATACCCTTAGCTCTCTCTGCTGCAGTCCCGGTGCCCAAAGCAAGGTCTAGGCACTCCAGACTCAGAAAAAGAAATGCCCCATTGTTTGGCCCCACGGGTTCAGAGCACTCCGTCTTCAACGGAAGCCCTTTCTGGTCAGAATTAGCAGACGATAGAGAGTAAGGTATTACGCTAATGGGTCAAACTTCCCAGGAGCTCAACTGTAAAGGGAACGTGCATTGCCCCTTTCACGATTAGCTGAACTTTTTTTGTGACTTTGCTCTTTGCATCTCACTAAAGGCAAGTTGGAAGCGCTGTCATAGCAGCAACTGAAGAAGGGCTTGTATCTCCAAGTGCCTACAGCCCGTGAGCATCCCCATTCCCCTCGAATTCCCAGTTGGTCAGTATCTCATAGGCATGGGCTGATTTCATTGATAACAACATCAGTCTTAATAGGTATCACTTTCATACCTCTTATTACGTACTAGGCGCTCCTAACAAATCATTTCATCTTTGTCCAACACTGTGAACTATTATTATTATTGTCCTATTTTACAGATGAGGAAATAAAGGCACATAGTAGTTAAGTAACTTGTCCAAGGTCACACAGCTAATCGATGGTGAAATTTGAACTCACTATCATTTTGTCCCCAGAGTCTAGTTTCTCTATGCTATGTTTACCTTATTCTTACTTCTGTACACGTCTCTAAACCCAAGAGAATTCCAGTGCACATCTGTAGGAACCTGACGAGTCCATCCAGTCATGACATATGGCATGAAATGAGGGGCTCTTTATTGTGACATCATAAGGGCACTCAAATTCTGCTGTCTCCACAGGGAAGAGGACATCACAAGGGACAGAAACGCTACTTCTTAATGTGCATATTACCGGTAAGAATGCAAAAGAAATTTGGAAACATCCTTCAAAAAAGATAGAGATACTAAAAATATGCCAATAAGCTAAAGTTAATGATCAGTGAAAATCCTTTGATACCTATTCTTGCTAATATAAGATGTGTTAAACATACAGCTGCTCACTCCTGTGCTACCTTGACTGTTTTA
>CM053514.1:4966577-4981988 GCA_028627145.1 Eidolon dupreanum
GGGGCTAAGGGGACTGGAAGCCATGAAGATCTCCATCTTCTTTGTTCTCTCGAAATAACCTTCTTAGGAGTTCATTTTCCCTGGGAGACAGCACTTTGCAATATCTAAAGCGTAAGTGAGAGCAAAGGTGTTTATGGACTTCAGGGCTTCTAAGAGCCAATAAAGTAGAGCTCCTTCATCCGTTAACAACCCATGTTTATTAGCAAAAATCCTCTGAACTTAATACGCCTTTGTCAGCAAAAGTAATTGATCTTGGCCGGTTAATTTGGCTGCTTTTACAGGCTGAGGACTTGCCACTCTTTTAAGAGTGTCTGACAGCGCTGTGGGCCTTCCTCCCTTCCATAAGCAATTTCCAAGAACACCAAGCCCATAGGCTTCTTAAAACAGTTTGGTGGAAGAGAACGCAGACACCTCTCACTAGCACCTTGGTCTTTAGTCTCACAAGGCTAAAGACGACGAGTTTTACAGAAATGCCTGTGCCAACCGCCACCATCCTAGTCTCTGAAAATTTGACTGAACAAAGGCACACAGAACTGTTCGCTACTCAGTTAGGCAGGTAATAAAAACTCGAGCTTAAACAAAAGAGAAGCAGACGTGTGCTTTAACCAAGGCTCAGTGTACTTTATAAACCATCCTCTCCTTTTGCCTTAGGAAAGAGTCCCCTTCTTTTCATTTTAGAAGGAATGTAGGACGTAGTCACACTGAACACACGCTACCATGACTAGACCACTCTATGGAACAGCTAAAGGAATTCAAGTTTCTGTCCCACCAATTAGCATCGGGACCCTGGAGAAGTAAGTCTCTGGGCTCTCTTATCGGCATAAGGAGTAAATGGAGATGATGCAGTTTAACAAGTAATAGTAGAGCATTTTGGTACATGAGTCATGATGATATTCACACCTAAAAATGTTAGACGCTCCGCTTCTGGAATGGGTCAGGGCGAAATTGTGAAACCCTCTCCAGATAGCTTCAAACGTTACCATGTTCTCAGCTGTCTGGAATGCCATGTATACTGTCCCGACCTAAATCGAGGAGGCAGAATCATGTGCAAGGCATTTGTTTCATTATCTGAGGAATCCGTCTCAATGAGATAAAGAATCTTTCTGGTCGTCTGCCTCTGTCGCCACATCACAAAAACGCGGGTAGACGCATATTTGGAGAGTGTAGCTGAGGGGGCTGGACACAAAATACAAGCCACCTGGCACACATGATATGTGCTTGAGAGCTGAGGACACCGCGGCAAGTTGGTGAGGCATCCTCCAGAGCCGGTGGTGTTGCTAGGGGTGCTGAGCACGTGCACGACCCCGCAGGGAGTGCCCCAAGGCCGAGAGCAGCCTGGCGACACGGGGTGTCTAACAACAGCGATTCTGCCTGGCAAGAAGGGGCTGGCCGGCTTTAAAGGGGAGAATTGTCGCAGCTGGAAGAGAAGACATGACTGGCTTTAGGTGTATTATATCACACGACAGCAATATGAGAGGAGGAGAAAAAGGCGTTCCAGACCGGGAGGCGGCAGGAGCAAAGGGCTGGAGGTATGAGAAAGGGTGATGGGCTGGAAAAGAGCTGGTGGTCGGCGTGCCACAGATGTGCGTATGAATGTGTACGTGTGTGTGTGTACACATATGTGTACCGATTCAGAGATATACAAATACGAACGCATATGCGTTTGCGTGCACACACACATGCACGTACGTACACAGTCTCCAAACTCACACCTGGGCAATTCTGAAGGACTGGCATCTGTCCTTCCCAATCTATAAACTCAGTATCAGGACATTGGAAAACACGACGTGACTTGTCACTGGGAAGCTGTACGCCCTTCCATCCCCTTTGCCACCTCCCTCATCCCCTCCCCAGGAGGCTCGCGGGCCTGGCCTTGGCACACCTGCAGGGAAAGGTGACTCACTCGGGGGCGGATTTTAAATGTCCTACTCAGATATGCCTTGTTTTTCCTCAACCTTCTCAAAAGAAGGAGATTCATAGAAATTATATATATATATATATCAGGAAATTTTATAGCTACCAGTATGGAAGAAATAACATTGAGAAATGGGCAGTACTTAATGGCAAATAGAAATTATGTACATAAGAAAATAACGTGGAGCTCTTTAGCCATAATTTGCAAAAGAGGAAAAACATGGAAATTGAACCTGAATATGCAAACTTATACGTCCATCGGTAAATTACTTCATCTCCATTAGTAAATTACTTTTGTGTTTTTATATATTGTAATATAATGCATATTACGTACCTCATATTACATATTTTATATCTATATATGTGTCAATATATCATGTTTACTTTAATCTGGACTCTCCAGGTTGTATGTACATGTGTGTAGGAAGGGGAAAGGTTTTAGGAACAACATGCAGAGAAATGACAAATGCTATAATTTATGATGGTCCACATATGATTTTACTTTTGTAAAATTGCAGTGCTAGAGTTCCCCAATTTTTAGTATTCTGAGATGCATACTGTATATTTTTATTACAAAAGATTAAAAACTACAAATATACAGTTGTGCTAACTCCCTGCTGTAAATAACGTGGAGTGGTCGTTAAGACTAGATTCGCCATCATCACCATCACCACCATCGCCACTAATGCTCTTACTCCAAAGTTAAAATACATAAACAAAAAAGACTCCTTTAAAATTGTAACCTGAGCCTAGTTTCTTTTTTCGTGCTTAAACACTCTGAAGATATCCTCAGTATATAGATAACAAGTCAACAGTGTTTGGAATAGCAAGTCTGGGGCTTTGTCTCACTAATCCCTACTCTGCCCTGAATCCACAGCTTGGGGGCCACTTCCCCCTGCCCGTTCCCCCTCGTGTAACAGAGTACCCTCCAATCAGCCTCTCCCACCCTGCAGAATACACCGAGGCCAGCTGCACATGTCCCCCTCTGCTTCCCATTTCTCGGCACTGAGGAACTCAACAGCTGCTTCCGCAAGAAGCTTCTCTGCCTGAAAGAGCAGACAATCCCTGTCTTCCTAAAGAAGAAGGCACGTGGAGAAAAATCAGCCCACTTTCTCTCTTTAGAGCAGGGGTTCTCCATCGGGAGTAAACTTGTTGTCGAGAGGGCGTGTGACATTGTCTGCAGACCTTTTTGGTCATCACAACGGAGGTGCTGAGTGCTACTGGAATCTAATGGGTGGCAGCCAGGGACACTGCTAAACACCTTGCAGTGCATGGGATGGCTCCCACCACAAAGAACGCCCCAGGCCAGAACGTCCCCAGCTCCCGGGGCGAGGAACCTGCCGTAGAGAGATGAGCTCTCCCCCTGGTTCCCCATCTGGAGGCAGAGGGAGAGAGATGGTAAAGAGAGCCCGGGCCGCTCTCATGAGTGTCGGCTGCAAGGAACGGGGAGGAAAGCCCGTGGAACACCCCGGGCAGAACTTACGATGCAGGAGCACTTGGTGCACTTGTTCCCTTCCGGCCGGAAGTCCTCGCCTTCTCGGTACTGCACGCCCTCAAACACACAGCCTGGAAGGCAAAGCAGAGTTGAGAATTAGGGCAGCGGTCTCCACTCAGCTTGACACTACTCATCTGTCCACTGCTCATCCATCTCCCGCCTCCACCTCCACCTAGCACTGTGTCCTCTTTAACCAGAGGATGAGACTGTTTCACGGTTAGGAAAAAAAAAAAGTACAGAAGACTGACATGGGCCCAGACGCCGAAGATGCTAGAAAGCACAGAAGCAGTCGGAAGCCGGGTCAGCCCGGGGGGCAGCAGCGCACGATGCTGAATCCTGCAGAGTCTGAGGAGCTCCTGTGGCCATCTTGACCACGGCCGGGGGACCCAAAGCCCAGAGGGCTCGAGGAGGCCACCAAAGAAGAGCCAGTGAGAGATGTTGATGATAAGCTAAAGAACAGATGACATGGAAAGCTGCCACCAGGGAACACCCGGGAATTGCCCCACCTCTACCAGGCCCTCTATACTCCCGGTCTCACATCATCTGCATAATCACTGTCCCCATCGATGAAGAAGACCCAGCTGGCAGGTGGCAGAGCTGGGATTCAAACTCAGCTCTGACCCTCTGGCCACACTGTGCAGAATGTCAGGCCCCAAAGCAAGAAGAGGCAGAGGCAGTCCAGGGGGTGCCGTGCTGGTTTTAAGTCCCACCCTATGTGTCGTTAAAGGGGCTGAGGCCTCCACCACATTTGGCTAGAAATAGGACCAAAAGCCCAGGAGGTCTCCCCTATTCCAAAAGGTGCTCAGGACACTGTTGTATTCTTAACAGATCTCACACATGACCTGAAGCACAGGCTGGCCACTAATCGCATGTCACACAGACTGTCAGCTAATGGCAAAGCCTCCCTCTTCAAGCCTGTCCTCACGAGGTGCTTTGCCAGAACAGCTGAGGTCACTTTCCACACAGTAGACAATGCTGGAAGCAATACTACCAATGGCCGAAACTCAGCACAGGGGGCTGTTGCAAACGACTGACTCACGCCCCTGGGAGCAAGTGTTCAGGGCCTGCCAACTGAAGTCATCGACAGAACCCACCAAACTCATGAAGCAGCTGGTTCCTGACAAAGAGAAACCAGGATTACCCATAACCACCTCATCTGGCTCCTGGACCTATTCGTTTTAAAGCTATATATAGAGCCCTTTGTTCAACTGAAAAGTCAAATGCGACCGAGTCTGAAGCTGAATAGCCGAGTGAAACTGGTTTTAAAGCCGCTTTGATACCCATACCTGTGCAATCAGCCACCTCCTTCCCATCGATGCGGGAAGACCTGCTAAGCTTGGGTCCCTCCCAGGGGTCCTAGCGCAGTGTTGTTAACAATAGCAGGTGCCCGGTTAGCACTTTTTCAAGGATGCTGCCAGCAAAGGGTCTTTGATTCTTTCATATATGCTTGCACCTTTGGTCCTGTCATACAGACTGCCAGATAACAAACTACATTTGACAACTTAAACAGGGAATTTTAAATGAAAATCCTATGCAAACTGTTCCTATCACACACAACTCACCATCCATGAACAGAGTCAAATAAAACGAAGGAGCAGACTACTAAGAATGCCTGAAGTCTGTCTCAGGAAGAAGCTGGCCACAGACTGTACCTGTTTGTCATTATGTGGAATAGCATTCCATGATCAATGACAGATGCCAGTCCTTCTGAATTACCAAGGAGAATGCCCCAAGCTTTCCCTGGACTGTCCCTATATAGACTTGGCTGAGGCCTTCCTCTAAGACAAAAGATAAAGCATTCTGATCTGCATCTCAAAGGTTGGCCTTTGAAATTAAGAAGAGGAGGCAAAGTTGATTCTTGATCCCATTACAGAGGGCACAGAGCCCGCCCAGGTGTCAGGGGCCTTGTGTAGCATTGTCATGCTAACTGTTAAAGATTTGCCTCCCAGGACATATGGAACCAAGCAGAACAGCTATCATGGTGAATGGGGTGGTGGGAGGTAGGACAATATGGTGGCCAAGAAAGAGAAGAAACCACCCCCCAACCACACCTTTGGCCTTTCCTCACTCACAAGCCTCAAGCAGGTACTTATTCCCACTGGTCTAATTCCTTCCTCGTGAACTGTGGACAGTACTTCCTCCCTCACTGGATGATCATGAGCACTTAACGCCGTAGTGTGTGCAGTCATGGAGTTCGGCCTTTCCTTCCTGGGAACTCAACCAGAAAGCAAAGTGGACGACGCAGTTGCTCAAATATGGTAACTTCAGCTGCTGTTTGTAACCCACACTTTCAAAGACAGCCTAAAAATATGACTGTCCTGACTGAGGAGGAATGCTATATACACTGAGTTGATTCTCTATCAATAAAGCAACAGTCTACTCAACAAGACTAAATTCATATTTAAGAGCTATGATCATTTTTAAATTTATATATTATAAAAACTTTGCTCTGTTATCAATTTCAAGCTTGGCTATGCACAGGAATTATCTGAGAGGCCAAAGTCCCACCCTCGGAAATTCTAATGGAACTGGTCTGTGTGAAGCCTAGGCATCAAGATTTATTTTTTAAAGCTTCCTGGTGGTTTCAGTGTACAGTCTAGAGGACTACTGATCTAACTTCATGTAGATCTTTTAGACATTCAAGAGTATGGCTACATGATACGAAGCATATTTAATGCATTCAGAAGAAAAAAAGTACTCACGCAAACTCCATTCGGTGCATACAAAATAAATGGATTATGGAACAAATTATTTTACTTTCAACCAGTTTTGGGCCTTCGTGTAAGCTCATGGAATAATACTTCATAGAAATCTCACTATGAAAAAGAAGTTTGGCTCAATAAAGACTATCCAGGGATCTCAGGAAGGTCGGGAGTAGAGGAGAGTGACCCATACTTTGTCATTCAAAGATGAGAAAAGTCTAGACCAGAGGAGGGACTCAGATCTAGGCACATCTCAGGATGAGGAGGGGGTAGCAGGTGCCTGAGGAGGGGGGAGGGGCTCATCTCTGCAGAGCGCTCCACCATGTTGCTTCAGCCATGTGCCAGAAGGTCTGCAGAACAGAGGGCCCTTCGGAGATTAATCTCAAAAGCAAAGAGTAGTGTGAGCATCTCCTTCAAAGCACTCAGAGAAAAAAACCAAAATGCGCAGAACATCTGTCTAAGAGTATGCACCAGGGGCTTAAAGGATCAGGAAAAAAATCTCTCACCTCAAAATCCCCAGGCTCTACCAACAGGCAAGAAAAGATGCAGGAGGCATGAACGTCCTGTTTGGAAAAGTAAGAGGAGACACTCGAGCCACTGGGAAGGAAGGGCCCTTCGCTGTCATCCGGGCAGTGGGCTCTCTTAAAAGACAGTGGGTTTCTTCACCACACCGGAAACTGAGACAAGCAGAATTCTAGGCTAAATTCACTTACAGACATAGCCCTCCATTTTCAGAAAACATCTGGCCACCTCATCACCAAGGCGAGCTCTGGCCAAGGGACTGCAACGTGAAGCAGTAAAAAGACGATTCTGGTAGCAAAGGAAAGCCACAGCCCTCCCTTCCTGAGCCTGGAGCCTCCTCCCACCAAGACCTACAGCACGCTGCATTCATCCTGGGCTCGCCAGAGTCCCACCGGATATTTCTATGCAAAGAGGTTTGTTCTCTAAACCCATTAGGTACACAGATGTAAAGTGAGAAAAATTCCAGTCAGGAAAAGGGAAAATCATGCAGTCTTAAGAGATCTGAGAGGTTTCAACGGCACTGTGCTGCTCCCCTTCCTGAGAACGTTACCTGGACAGGTGGGGCAGCACGTGCCCAGGTGCCTGGAAGGGTTTTTACAATGAACAACACATCGCACTTCAGACTCTGTGACGACGCCTTCCTGAAAAACAGAACGTCACAAGCAAAGTCAGCCCCGAATTCCCACTGAGGAGTTATTCACTTTTGGAAAGTAACCAAGGTAACAGGAGAAAAGTCTGAACACAAAATGTGCAAAGCAAGGGTCAGTGTCAGGTCCAGAGGTACGTGGCACAGATGAGTTCAGATTTCCCCCACTCACCCCTTCGACACTTTCAAATACAGAATGCAAATCTTGTTATCCATTCTTCACCCTGCCTTTAGTCTTTTTTTGGCCCTTTCTTACTTACTTACTTACTTAACTTTTAACAATACTATTTTATTTATACTCATGTATGAAAAAAGTGGCTGTAACTATCATGTTGACATTACATACCAATGTTGAAAACAGAGTCTGATAATGAATCACACCTAAATTCTATAAAGAACACGC
Organism: Eidolon dupreanum; assembly: GCA_028627145.1. Taxonomy (NCBI): domain Eukaryota; kingdom Metazoa; phylum Chordata; class Mammalia; order Chiroptera; family Pteropodidae; genus Eidolon; species Eidolon dupreanum. The sequence goes on from CM053514.1 coordinate 4,974,260, forward strand.
GAACATCAAAACACTGATTGATTATAGAAAGCAGAGTGGAGGGAAAACCCATTAGTTATCATTTTCCTTTTCGTTAAAGAGCAGCACCCACTGAGAAGAATCAAATCTATTAGTAATGTTCATCTATACTGCAAGATAATATACACAGAAAAGTGAGTGATTGTACTGATTTTATTACTTTTACTAAGCCATTTTATCTTCTTCACACTCAGTGATCCACATCACATTGGGAAAGAAAAAAACAACTGCCAAAATACCATAAACACAAGATCAAAAAAGGATCTGTGCTTTAGTTATATAACTGAAGAATTGCAAAAAGCTATGGCTCAGGATCAATTTCCCTTTCATATCTGCAACCCAGATGGAAGATTCGGGTTAATTCCTAGTATGAATTTCCTGTCCATTGTCTTCAGATTGTCCTTTTCCAGTAAAAAACTAACAGTGGAAAATAAAGGTAAATTTTCACCATCAGAAAACCTTTCCTAGGAGGATATAAGACAGAAGTTAGAATTCAACTCAATTGGAAATAAACCAGGTCATTAGACTAGCTGTTACCTGTCTGGTACCTAGTTGAAACCAGTACACGTAGGCTCTACCAGTAAGTGTTTTTAATGACAGCCTCTTTATTTCTTGCAACCACCCTATGAGGTAGTACTATCCTCATTTCATGGGGGATGGAAGTGAGGTCCAGCGAGGCTAAGTAATATTCTATGAGTGGCAGAACACATATTTTACTTACTACACTGCACTCTCTCCCCTGTTACTGAATCTAGGTCCTATGATGAGATTTTGGAGAGAGGGTTTGTAACTGTGTCATTCTGCAGAGAAGCATCTCAAATGAAGACTTCCTTGATGGGGGTCAATAAACAGCCATTTCCTGCATTCATAGATGAGGTCTCTTCCCCAAAGAAGAAAGAAAGTTAGCAGGAGTGGAAAGGTGCCGGCTGAGCCAAGGAGAAGATCTTTCTAACAAACTTAACAGAGGTTTGCCCTTATGGTTACTGAATGAAATGATATTTTTAAATTAGTTAGAGGGACTTAGGAAGAGTTTTTGAAATAGAGGAAAATTAAAGGCAAAGTTCATCTTGGGTAGGTAAGATTTCCTTTCTGTGCTCTGTTGGGCAGTTCAGCACTTTCTGACGCCCAGGCATATTGGTCTTTAAGATCTCTTCCAATAATAATTTGGTATTTCTGCATCATGCTCTCTGAGCCATGCCAAGTGGCTAGCGACTCAGATGATAGGCGGCAGGAATTTCAGTGTCAACAGTTGGTGATGCCTTAATGTATTATTCAGTCAACAAAACATTCCCTCCCAGGTAATCGTTTTCATTTAATTTAAATAAAGTCTTCATCCAGAGGCAGGAAAATTCCCCACTGGTCCAGACAACTTGAGGATCTTCAAGTCCTCTGTCTGTCGCATAAACATGTTATACTACACTTCAAAAGGCACACAGTTGTCTCATTCAGAAAACAGTGTAGGGGAACAAACTGATGGTTGCCGGATGGGAAGGGGTTGGGGAGGTGGATGGAAAAGCGAAGGGATTAGGAAGTACAAATTGGTAGTTAGAAAAAAGGGGATGTAAAGTACAGCATGGGGAACATAGTCAAGAGCATTGTAATTACCATGCGTAGCGCCAGGTGGGTATTAGACTAATTGGGGGGATCACTTTGTAAATTATATAAATGTCTAACTACCATGCTGTATACATGAAACTCATATAAAATAATATTGAATGCCAACTGTAACTGAAAATAAGTCAATTTTTTAAAAAGTTAATCAGTCAATCAAGACAGTGTAGCTATGGCTTTCGGAGCGCCCCTATCCAAGAGTGGAAATTTCATTGATCAAGAAGCAGGGCAGAAGTGGGGCGGTGCAAATTTTAGAATGAATGTGGGTTTTTGATGTTATTAAAACTCACTGTTCTGGTCCCTTTGTTCCATGAAGCTGACTGAGTCTATAACCTGGAGTGAAAAATTCAACAAATATTTATCGAGTCAATTACTCTATTATTTACATCTGTTCTATCTACTACTTATTTTCACAAATAATTTAGATTTGTTACATAAATAAGCTGAATATTTAGCTGAATAAATAACTGAAGATGTTATGAGTGAGCACGCCCACTGCGGGCATATAATAAACACAAAAACATGAAATTCAGATTTCGATAAACTAAATATTAATATACTTGAGGTAAGATCAGAGAGAGATATACATTATTACACTAAATTTTCTTTCTCCTTTAAGTGCAAAAGCATATCCTTGGACCGTGAAACGGGGCTAAGGGTAAAATGATTTAACAGCATCTTCTGTACAGAGAAGAATTTTTAAATGATTTCAAAATTAGATAAGCATTTTAAGAGCATTTTTCCAGAAATAAAAATAGGAGTTTGAAATTTTAGATTCTGCATTTTTTCATTTAGTTCAGCTTGTGTGTTGAAGGTTTAAAGAATTCGTGCCACGTGGAAGCGATGACCTTTTAGAGCCCGGCACCAGCCACAGTGGGCTTCGTGGGAGCTGAACTGGTGGTTTTTAAATTTGTCAGGTTGAAATCATTGAGGTTAAAATGTACTAATTGCTTTGACGGAGGGTAGTGTACAGATTGGCTCCAGTTCAAAATGTTTCCAAACCAAAGAAGGAAAACATACATCCTCTAACAATACCTCTTTCTGCGAACAGGAATTTGTGCTTTGCTGAACGTTGACTCACAGGAAGACATGGCTTCTCCCCAAGGACATATGCATCTTCACGGAGTTTTTCCAGGCGCAATTTCAAAAGGGCAAACGTTTCCACTGTGTGTTTGGAAGCAGGTCCTGTACAATATCTGCCCTGTGCCTATCTCGTTACGGTGAACATCACGATAAATACATACAAGGTTATGGTGGTTTTGCATTTGTTTTCTTTTTTTTTTTTTGCGTTTTGTTTTGTTCTGTGTTGTCCAAAAGGAACTTCTAAGGAAGACCTTGCAGATGCCTTTTTTGCTGGAGAGCGAAACAGTCGGACCTTACCTGGCACTGGCGTAGGACGCAGGGTTCTGCAGCGCTCTGCCATTTGAAGGAGCTGTTGTAGGTATTTCCTTCGTAGGAGCAACCTAGGCAGGAAACACAGAAGCAGAAAGACAGGCCGAGAATGAATGTGGGTTTCCTTTATCTTTGGAGCAAAGGAGTTATATCTTCTAAGCCAGGACTAAGGATCACAGGAAGCATCACACTCCTTGGCTATCTTCCCCAAAACACAACTCAGCTTTTTAAATATCCACTCGGCTTTCACTTATTTTAATTCTTTGTCTACTGAGAAGATTAACCTCGCAGACTATATTTTCAAATGAAAACCCATGGATTGATGAGCTACCTTGGCCAAAATGCATAATCTCGTGACTTTATTTGCGCCGAGTGAAGTATAAGGCGGACCAGGGCTAAAAACACTGTGGTGAAAGGGGATTTTACATAAGACTAAATGAACTCAAAATGCTGAAGGTCAAGAGGGAAGTTTAAAACACGGTAGGAAATAAAAGCAGAAAATTCAAATATCGGAAATAATTGCAAAATCCTATGCCTGTCTAAGACTACGCTCGACAAACCTCTGTCTTCACCGGATGAACTCTTCCAAGTCTGGCCTCTCAACCCTAAGAGCTAAGATTTCACATTTCACTTTTAAGTTGTGAACTAGATTAAGGAAATCTGAAACCACCAATGTATGGATTATCACATGCTAATTCGCTAGCCAAAACAGAAGTCATAATCATCCATTGGAAAAACCAGAAGTCAAAGGCCAGAGACCCTGAAAAGAGTCTCTTTAAGAGAGACTTAAGCCACTTAGCTTAAGTCCCTGCAGAAAGAGCCAAAGATATAACGGTGTGGAGACCACAACCTAGATCTTGATTTAGTTGGTCCGAATAGCACCCTCCACCCTGTGTGTCATGCTTCTGGAGAAGATGCACCTGGCTATGTCTCTCGTCACTACGTAGTAGGTTATCAGGAGCCAACCAGGCAACGTAGAGCAGGAACACACACGTGGAGATGATTCAGAGGTAAACGGGCCTGCCCGTCTCTACCAACGATTGACTTCTGGCAAGCTGATCAACCTCAATTTACATCAGTTTTTCTTGTCCGAGAAACAGAGGAAATTTGCTTCCTTCTCTAAATTCTTTTAGATACTGCTACGGTAATAACTTTAAAAAAAATGCTCTTAATACGTATAAACAGAATAATGAAAGACTTAAGAAAATGTCAATAGACATTTTCATAAACTTGGAACCACGATGTGAATTCGCAGAGTTATGAATGACTGAAAAGACCTCAGCAGCACTCCCCTCTCGAGCTCTCACAAATCAAATTACTAAAGTGCACAGCTGATTGGAAACATATTAGGGAAATGCTTTCACTATATATTTTTTAATTTCCTTTGCATGAAGTGTTACGGCGATAAAATGTTCAACCACGGGAACCCCTCGCACATTACAAATACTTAGGCCAAACCAAGAATGAATACAGTGAATTTTCAACAATGAAAACCAATATAAAACAATTTGGGCAAGCATAAATCTTACCGAACAAACACACTTACAATAGACGTGCCATGTGCATGTCTGATCCGCTAACACAGACTCACTCGGGTAATAAATAACTTGTTCCGAGAGATGGAGGCGGGGAAATCAGAGGACCAAATCCAATTCATGTGAAGTCCAAATAAATACGAAACGCCTGCCAAGCCTGCCAGTGCAGTTTCCAAATATGTTATATATTTTCATCCTTTGGATTAAAAAAAAAAAAAAAAACTACAAGAAAGGGTGATTTTACGCTGCTAATAGGGCAGGCAAAGCTCTTGCCTTTTTCCTGCGGAGGAGGAAGCACACTGCTCCGACCCACACAGCCCGAGGAGGAGCTGCAGGCCAAGACACAGATCGGAACAATGCCAGGTCACGTGCACGCGGCTCCCAGGGGTACACCAGGCCTCTCTGAATTATTCCGCTCAATATGGGATAAAAGGTACTGGAACAAGTGGTCCTCAGTGCAGGGAACCCAGCAAGGTTTTTGGCTTCAAATAACTATCAGTTGGAAGTCTGGCTCCTCCACCCAGTTTCAACATGTAAAGACCAAGGTCAAGTTGTAGAGTGCTTCTTTGCTTGACTACTCTCATTTACACATCAGTCTACCACACCTGAGTCCCTATAATAAATTTTCCCAAAAGTTGGAGGAATCCGAATGACAGAAGAGACTCAAAAACATCTGTAATAATCTCTTTAGCGCGTATAATCCATACCTTTTCCTTGTCTACCCTCGTCAGCATCAGCTAGTTATGGAGACTCCAGTATACCAAGCGTTATAGTAGATTTCATATGTAAAGGGATTCTAGGAAATTACATCATTTAAAAAAGGACATGTTGACTGATCCTTGGGTTCATGGTCTAAGATAAACACGTTATCTTAATGCAAGACACTAACATGAGCCACGGAAAGACACATATACATACAATTAAAAAGAACCTCACATAAAGTCTAGATTTACTTCTCATTTTCTGTAAGACAAATTTCTTTATAATAAATCTATTGGCCACCAACTTTGTGCTGCTAAAGTGGCAGACAGGCAATATCCTGTCCCCCCTTTTTTATTTAATCTTTTTCCTATTTAGAAAAAAAAAAATACAGCTCGCTGCCAGCATTAACATCACGTGTAGGAACTCTACGTATTCTAGGATTTGACATTTTCAGCAACCCAGAATTACTATATTTTGTAAATGGAAACACCACTACTAAAAATAGGATGCTATAAATAGAATGATGTCATTTGTTTCCAAAGACTATCGATATACTAGGGTGATATAAAGATAATAATAAAAGCAAGACATTTTGCGGCAAACTTTGGGGTGAGGTTCGGACTGTGATTTGCGAGTTATCTTGGAGTAAACGTCCCAGCCGCAAGCGCCAGCAGCGAGTATTCTCGGGACAAATGGGAAATGAGTTAAACTCCACAGGAAGATTATACTAAATATCTCTTACTGGCCAGGGTAGAAAGAGAGGCAAGGAAAATTTTCCTATACGAGATGGTGTTTCTCAAACCACCTCTGGTGAAACAGTTTGTTCTGTCTTTGTTCTTCCAATTCAGTGCAGACCGATAGTTTTATAGACTATAATAAAAATGAATTACTAGAAAAATTAAATTTGAAAGACTAGGACAAAATGTAAGCTCATTTTATTATTATTATTATTATTATTATTATTATTATTATTATGTGTAACTGGCATAGAATTACTCTGTTGAATTATAAGAAACATTTCTAATCGTTTACTCTCCATTTCTGTACTTAATTCATCGTGGACCAGCCTCGCAGTCGATGGGTTACTGATGAGAAAACCTTGGGTCGCACTGCATTGGGGGATATGTTGTGGGGTCAGGACCCACCCAAAGAAATAATCAAAATATTTCAATCTTAAATGTTTAGAAATAGAAGCAAACTTTCAGATAATATCGATTATTATCTCCTTCATTTCACCGATGAAAAAATTCGCACAGAAAAATTAAAGCGGTTTGCTCAGACTCAGAAGGCGCTGGGTCTGACACTAATACTAGAATCCAGCTCCCTCATCGAATCCGTATTTTCACATCCTGGTCCAAACTAGAAGTATTACTTGGGCAGTTTCTAATTCGCAATATCCTGTGTATCGAAGACACAAAAGCCCAGGAGAGAAGTCAGTGCCGGCCTTAGAAGAGTCTGTGATATCAGATCCAGGAACTAAATAGAAGAATGGCTCAGTGGGGTCACGAAGGAATGGTTAAGCAACCAGTAAAGTAGCTTTTCCCTTTTCTTTAAATATTTTTAAATAAACTTTCTACAAAGGAATTTATAAACATTCATTAGTGTTCTTCTGGCGATAAAAAGCTTTTCAGATTCCACAAGCTTCAATATAACCACCCATACTGCAGCAAGAGGAAACGGTTCTTTTCTGATAAAATCACCACACTCTACTTAAACCAACAGTTCTCAATCGAGGGCAATTTTGCCATCTCCCATCCCCCACCCGGGGGACTTTGCTATTTTCAGTTGTCACAACTGGTGGAAAAAGGTGCCACAAACAACCTGTGGGTAGAGGCCAGGAGGCTGCTAAGCACTCTACAGTTTACAACAAAGAATCAACCAGTTCCACATGTCAATCATGCCAAGGTTGAGAAACATCGGACCTTGCCCCAAATAGTATCTCTTTACAAAACTAAAGAAATACAAAAACAAGCCTAAACTAGCTATGCTTTTCTTTTATATGTATTTTGGCTTTTTTTACATCAAACATTTTCAGGATGGAGAAGAATTTTAGAGCATATATTTTTTAAACGTACATTCTCTTAGAGAAACTTGGCCTAATCAATTCACCAACTCAAAACACAGGGCAACGGAAGTAGGAAAAACACAAACAAATTGAATCCACAATTAAGCAATAAAACTCATTTTTCTTATTAGTTATGAGCTTTTTAAGCGGCCACATTATCCCAAGGGAAAGAATATCACACGTTTTCATCATTCTGTTGTTAAAATAGCTGTTAAACATCATCGGGACTATAAAAAAATGGCATTGGCCTTCTAATGAGCCTTAGCTCCACCTACTTTCACCCTCCTAATCTTAAATCAATCATTCATTTCTCAAATTAACATCAGCCTAAGAGCAAAGAACTGGATCTCATTACTACTGAACACTCAACCCCTGGCACCCGAGGGCCTCACAACTGGGCCCCAAC
>CM053514.1:4982488-5005511 GCA_028627145.1 Eidolon dupreanum
TGGGAAAGCCTCTACCCCTGGGCTGAATCAGCATTGCACGAGCCGTCCAGCCCTCAGCATCCCATCGTCCAATGGCTGACACCAATTGCCTCTCGATAGGCAAAGGAAAAAGGACAGAGTTGACCTCGCACTGAGCAAAAATGGAAAAGGAAGAAAAAATGGGAGAGACTACCCCACAAATTCATAAGACTGGTTTTCTGATGTGGGCAGGAAAACGTCACTGTTCCAAAAGATATTTTCACCAGTAGTACGTAAATAATCCTCCCATAGGAGAAAAGGAAAGAAGAGAGAAAATGAAAACCTGCATAATTATTATAGGTGAGTGAGGCACTGTGCTTGGCGTCGTCACATGTGACCTAAGGTCACTCTCATCCAATGCACTCCGGACAGAGACATTTCTTTTTTTCACAAACATTTTAACTCCTAGATTTTAAAATGAGGAAACCAAGATCACAAAAGCTAAATTACTTTGTCCAGGTCACATAGCCACTTTTTTAGTCTTCCTCCAAAACCCACGTTCTATCCGTTCTCTGAGTCCTGCCAGGCTCTTGGAAGCAGCTTAAAAAGCAGGAGTTTCAAGACTAAAAATGAGTCCCCTGGGGAAAATGATATGCTGCCTTTTAGTGATACTGTCACATCATGTTCTAGCGATGTCTGAAAACCAACATGGCAAAGTAAAATGCAGGTCCTGTGGCCAAAGGGGAAAGACCTGGTTTTGTGAATTTATGTTGAACTGTTTTAAACACCTGCACCTTTGGCTACCCATCATGCTAGGTACAGGGCGTCTGACACTATGAAGCAGCAAATAATAAGAGATCAATAGATCAAATTCAAACATCTAAGGTTGGACCCATGCCTTTTTTTTTTTTTTTAAATAAGAACATGTTTCACAGTTTGGAGTGCATGGTAGCAGCCTGAGAAGATAAAATTTGTTTGGAAACAGCAAAACAACTGTCAACCTCATAGAATAAATTATGGTGGCTACAGATAAAAACATCATGGACTGAACCCTCAGCTTCTCCACAGTAATTTCAAAGACATCAGTGAAAATCTTTCTGAGGAGCATAAAGAAGAAATGAGTTATGTACAACACACATGTGAAATGCCATTTTGTGTGATTAATGTATTGCCTGGCACAATTTTTATACTTTGGGAAGCATATTACACAGATGTGATCTTTATGGTTACTTGAACAGGATGTTTTGAACTCGTTGCAAAAAAAAATTCAGAAATATTTTACCACCTCCCTTTTTATTTTACTTTTTGTTATAACTATAGATTCACAGGAAGGTACAAAAAGATATACAGGGAGATTTCACACACCCTTCAACCAGCCTCCCTGATGTTAACATCTTGCATTACTAAATCACAATATCAAAATCAGGAAGCTGACGTGAGTGAGTTCACAGAGCTTATTTTACATGCACTGGTTGCATGGATCAATAGCTTGTTGCTTTTTATTGCTAAGCAGTATTCCATAACATGGATATACCACATTTTGTTGAAGCATTCATCCATTAAAAGACATCTGCATTGCTTCCAGTTTTTTGTCTACAATGATTAAAGCTGCTATGAACATTTGTGTACAGGATTTTGAGTGAACACAAGTTTTCATTCTGCAGAGTCAAATGCCCAAGAGCGCAAATGCTAGGTTATATGGTAAAGGTATGTTTAGTTCTGTAAGAAACTGCCATACTGGTTTCTAGAGTGGCTGAACCATTTGACATTTTCACCAGCAATACATGAGAGATTTTCCACATCTTCACCAGCATTTGGTGTTATCATACTTTAATATTCTATTTATTTTGATAAGTGAATAGTGATATCTCACTGTGCTTTTGATTTGCATTTTGCTAATGGTTAAGGATGTTAAATATATTTTCATGTGCCTTACTGCCATCTGCATTTAATATTTGGTGAATATCTCTTCATATCTTTTTTTTTCATTTTCTAATTAGATTTTATTGTCTTTACAAGGTCTTCCACAAAGCAAAAAAAAAAAAATTTAATGAAGTCTAATTTATCAATTTTTCCTTTTTATATACAATGCTTTTGGTGCCAAATCTAAAAACTCTTTGCCCAACTCTAAGTCCCAAAGATTTTCTCCTACATTCTTTTAATACATATTTCATAGTTTTGTGTTTCACATTTAAGTCCATTATCAATTTTGAGTTAATTTTTGTTTAATATATGAAGTTTAGATCGCATTATTTTTTTACTTATGGATATCTAATCCCTCTAGATTAGTCCCTTTATCAAAAATCAAGTGAGCATACGTGTATTTCTGGGTTCTGCATTTTGTTTCATTGATCTATGTATCTGTCCCTCTGCCAAGACCACACTGTCTTTATTACTGCAGCTCTAAATCTTGACATTGGGTAGGCTGACTCTTCCCATTTTTATTCTTGTTTTGCAAATTTGTTTTAGCTACTCAAAGTCCTTTGCCTCTTTATATAAATTTTAGAATAAACTTGCCTATGTCTACAAAATACCCCTGGTGAGTATACCCTTTTTTACATCATTTTTAAAATTACATATATGGGAAAATCAGACTTGATGCACACAGCATCCAGGAGCCTCTCCCACTGTAGCATGAAGCCTGACTGTGTTTACCAAGTCCATATTTTTAAGAAACATTTTGTCAAAGAGCAGTCCAAGAATGAAGGGCATGCTAGGGGGTCTGAAAAGTACAGATTCCTACAGCCCATCTTTTTCCTCTAACCTGCCACCTCCTTTACCTGGGCTCTTTTCTAGAAAGTTTGAGCTGAGCCTCATTTACTTGGGATAATTTTAGAACTATGTGGCTACCAGAAAGGGTGTCTGATTAAACAGCTCAGCATACCTGCAGAGTCTTCTAGAAGGCTGTGTGTGGGTCCCCTGATCTCATGCCATGAAATCAGAGGGAGGTCTTTGTTACGTTTGAAACATGGGTAGAGAAGGGCACCGAGGAGAAAAATTCACCCTCTCTACAAACAGGACAAAATAGAAAAAGACCTTAACCTACGGGCAGAAGCTGTAGAAGAGACCACCCAATATCCGACAAGAAAAGCAGTTACCGACCGCAGGACCGCACCTGGAGGAGAAATCTCCACCAATGGATGAGCCCTGCCTCGCCCAACATGGAGTTGAAGGACAGGTACTCATTGGAAGCTCTGTACCATCAACCTCCTGAACGTCCTGAATCAGAGGAACCATGGATTTCTGGATTTTACTTGTCCATAAAGGCTTATCTTTTAAAATTGTATGTCTTTGGTTAGTGACGCTTGTTAAAAAGAAGAAAAACATCCAACACCAGACCTAGAATCAATGGTGTGCCGCTCATGTTTAATAACCGGCTCTAGAAGAGAGAAAAGCCCAGATTTTATAGAGTGTTCCAATTTCCAAGGTATAAATCCTCCCATCATGTTCAATTTTGAGCTACAGACAAATCACGACACAGAGTTGGGGAGATAAGTACTCCAGCATACCACTGTATCTGGAACTATTTATTGTAACTTTAGAGGTTATTGGCTCTGTGGAACCTTTTCTCTTCCTAACATACCATGAACATTTGGCTAGAGTTTAGGATATTTTATTGGCATCAGGGGTCACGCTGTTTATTCTATAGACCTAGATAACATACATAAGAAGACCAGTAGTCATATCTTTTCAGTTTTGACATTATATCTGGCTTTCCTCCTTTTAAACCTAGTATACACAAACTCATAACTTAACCGGAAGAACATTTATTCCAGTGGCTCCCAAGCCTGTTGAACATCAGAACCACCAGCGGCTAATTAAGAATACAGATGCCCAGTGGAAACAACCCAAATGTCCATTGATGAATGAAGAAACAGAATATGGTGTGCATGTGCAATGGAATATTATTCAGCCTTAAAAATGAAGTCATGATACATGCTACAACATGAATGAAACTCGAAGGCATTATGTTAGGTGAAATAAGCCTGACACAAAACAATAAATATTTTATGATTCAACTTATACTCGGCAAAGGTCAAGTCACTGCAAGTGGCAGAGTAGGAAGTTGATTCCACATTTAATTTCAAGTCTGATGCCCTTGCACTTCATTCTTCAAACGACCGAAGGCTTTTATGATTATCCTCCCAGGCACAGAAGTCCTTTGTCTAGGTTCCTGAAAATAGTACCCTGGCTTTCGCACTCAGCACCTCAATGTGGCCTTGCTTCTAGAGGCCCGAAGTTGTTACTCTTGCATTCACAGCCTCATCGCGCTGGCCAGTCCCCAGACCACAATCTGGAGAACCTAAAATATCAAAACCTCAAAGTACATTTTTAAGTCTGCTCGCTCTGCCTGTATGGCTCAAAGGTATGCCCAGACATTCTCAAGGAATTGGAAGGCTGCCCCACGTGTTAAACACCAGCTGGTGGATGCCCAAGCATGTCTGCAGATAAACATCTTGCGCCCTTTCACCACCAAGCTACTGGAAACATAATTAGCTGGCTCTAGGGTAAGTAAGCTCATATGAGTGAAGGAGGCACCCAAGTTCATGGACATACCAATGTACTTTGTTCACCTTCATTATCGCATCAGTCCTGTTACACATAAAACTCACTAGCAGACGAATGCTAAGGCAAATGCACATGCACTCTCAAGATGAGATACCTCTCCAAAAGGGAACCTGGAGCATGTGTTCTTTAAAAAAAAAGTGCCAACTTCTGAGGAGACTGAGATTATTCTCTGATCAAAGCCCAATAAGAAGGGTTATAATTGCAGCATGATGATCATTTTTAAAATCATAAATGGGTGCATGTACATTCATGCATCTTCATAAGCATATAGGAGTCACACATACAGACATACCTTCAATTTTGCAGTTGCCAAACTTAAGCAGCAAATAAAAGAGAACTTAGCTGTGGGGGGCTACTGTGTCAAATCATTTCTTCCCAGTAGTTTCTGATGATGCACTCCAACTTTCCACTTGGAATATCTAGATTTATTTTTCTCCGTTTGATCGACTTGGTGAAACAATCCCAATAGGAGCCCCAGAGGAGATAAAAATATTTGGATTCCAGGACATTTTGAGATGATAAGCAGCACTGTGATTTCATTCCCATAGTGAAATATAAAACAGGAAGGGAGAAATCGTCTTCGAGGGCAGAGCGATTTACTCTGCATGGCGGGCAAGTTACAGGCAGTCACTTTTAAATTCTTTTAAAAGTATTAAAAGTATACTTTTAAGAACAGCTACAGAAAACTCAAAGCCAAATTAAAGGTGTTTTATATAATGTTATAAAAGGAAGATGATAATCATATCAAAATGATGGTAACTAGAAAATGTGAAGTCATAATTACATAATGTTATGTGGAAACTTTGCAAAATATAATGAAAGATCTATTAAAAATTACATTTAGTTTATCGCTATGTCTGTTAGTACTAAAATACACTGCAGCTGTTGCCAGGTGAAAATATACTTAGGCCATAGTGATTTTAAGGATTTTTTTTAACCTCTATGGAATTTCAATGAAGAAATAGTAAAGTATCAGGAGCTGGAACAGGTTTATAGACAATCATTTTTCATTTTTATTTATCCACTCTTATTCTCTCCCAACAATTCTCACTCAACAATTTTTTAGACCTTGCAAAATTCCAAAAAGGACTTAAGATGTGTTAAGATGTATATGGCTCAATAGTAATATATTAGTTATGCAGTTGACATCATAAGACATGTACTGGACTAGGAAGACTAAAAATTGGTCCCAATTTTCCTACCTTTCGCTTACTCCCCTTTTTCCACGAGCACACAGTTCCAGTAGTATAACAACTACTGTGTGCCAAGCACAGTGATCGCACTGAGAATACTACAGACTCTGACCTCACAGAATCTCCAGTTTAGCGGGAGTTACAGAAATCACAACTGTGCCCGAGTGTTAAGGAGAGATCCTTAATTCTATGGCAAGTAGCGGGGAGGCCAGGAAGTTATGTCAAAAGTGAGAAGTGAAGAAAGGGTAAGAGTTGACTAGATGACAGGGTAGAAAGCAGCCCAAGCAGAGGGAACAGTATGTGCAAAGCCCCATGGCAGAAAGTGAGCACAGAATACTGGGAGACGCAAAAGAAAGTCTCCGACCTGGAGGAGTCCAGAACAAGAAGAGGCTAGAGGAGCAGAAGCTAGACTTCGCAAGGCTCAGGGGCCACCTAATCATGGGAGAGGGAATGGCCACAAGGGTGCACTCGCTAGCACTTACTGTGTGTAGTGATCCGTAAGCTATCTTCTAGCTCTCGGCTCCAGGCTCCATAGAAGCTTCTACCTGCCATGCATCCCAGAGCTGCTCTGAGTATGGCTGGGAGAACTCTAAGGTGGTCCCGAAGATGTCCACTCCCTGATATACCCACCTTGTGTAATCCTCTGCCCCTGGGCATGAGCAAGACCTGTGAATGTGATGGACATCACTCCCACGGTTAGGTTATGTCACGTGGCAAAGACGAAGAGATTTTGCAGGTGTAATTAAGATTCCTAATCAATTTGATTCATTAAAGAGGGAAATTATCCTGAGTGGACCTAACCTAAAAGGTGAGCCCTTAAAAAGGATCTAGAGATCAGAAAGATGCACTCCTGCTGGCCTTGAAAAAGCAAGCCATTCTACAGCCACATGGAACTAAATTCTCCTAACAACAACATGCCTGAGCTTAGAAGATGACCTTGAGCCTTAGATGAGACCCAGCCCTGGCTGATCTTTTCTGCAGCCTTGTGAGATCCAGCCAAGGCCATGCCCAGAACCCTAACCCATGGAAATTGTCTAATAATACATGAGTGTTATTTCAGGCCACTAAATTTGCCATAACTCATTATGTACCAATAGAAAATAAATAGCCTGGGCATCAGTAGCTGAAGGTAGCTCTGTTAGGCTGGTGGCCGCTGGAGAGGACACTCAGGTTCTATTATGGCTGCCAGGCCCATGTCCAATTGCGGCACTTTGCATAAGACTCAACAGGGAGACCAGGGCCACCGGCTTCCTCTGTCACAATAAGGGACATTCTCAACTTTCCCACATTAGAAAAGTGAAAACTGATGTACTCCAAGTCAGCAGCAAGTCTTGGAAATCGAATCTTCTAACTTAAAGGCAACCACAAACTCTCCGCTTAAACTGCTTTCCAAAAGCCTACAGAATCTAAAAAGCAGAGGCCTCGAATAAGTAAATTGGGACAAATTTGACACGGAAAGCGGATTTCTGTTTGAAGTTTTCTTTCTAGCTTTAATAACAAAAACAGATTTTTTAGAGTATGATTTTAATGTTCACAAAATCTTTTCAAGCAAATAGGGTCATTTTTATTCAAATGCCAAAATAGCATGGTTTATATTATGGGAAACCAATCCATGAAATATAATGTTGTCTACATCTTTTTTCAGTTAGAGAAAAGGAGGGCAAAAAACAAGCCCATCTAATTTTTCATTTTTTTTTTTCTTGTCGTTAAAAACATATCAACAACCCCCTTTCAAATTTCTAGGACTGGGTAGATAAAATTAGTCATCCTGTTAAAGGTTAAAGTAGTTATCAGTTAAAATATATATGCAGGCATTCCATTATCTAATAATTTTCACCAAGGAGCACATCACAAATTCTCTTGAGCTCAAAGTCATGGTAAATATAACAGGGGCACGGCAGTTGAATAGCTCGATGGTGGGAACATATGTTTCTGAGACGTTTTGACTGATAGGTCAGTCTCAGCATTAAAACAGTAAAAGTAAAGCTAGGAGAGACTCCTAAGTGGTTGGGACACACACAATATGCAAAGGCCGGCTCAGGAAGGATCCCCAAAAATCTGGTAAATGGTTGTCTCCAGGAAACGTTGCAAGATAAACAGGGTCAAGAGTGGCTAGAAGCCTTACTCTTACAATAAATGCTTCTGTATACTTTTAATTATCTGGATGCATTGCCCATTAAAAATAGTTTATGAAACCAGGCACACATAATACTTACAAAAAACTAAAGCTCATCTCCCTGGGACAACTACTGCAGTATAAACATTCATGGATACCAAAGAAGAAATGAAAATTAAGTCGGGGGGGAGTTCCCCAAAAAATGTCAGTTAGTAAGAAAAGCCACTGCCTCTTAAGCCAGATGTTGTCTTCATCACCTCCTCAAAGCTTCGCTGCCCACACACTTCCTTTGAAATTGCTGGTCTACCCAGGCTATAAAAGTCCATGGAGGGATAAGGGATGCAGCAGACGAGGCTCATGCAGGCAGAACTGAAGCCAGGGCTTCTCTCACTTCTCTGTCTCTTGAGCCCTCCTAACTCTCCAGGTCTCTCCTCCCTCCTGATCTCACAGGCTGGTGATGGCAGGAAGAAGAATTATCCTTTGGAATCTGAGTCCCACAACTTCTGCCTACTGTGTGATCTTGAAAAACATCACTTTACCTCCCTAAGCGTCTGTGTTTCCCCATCGGTAGAATCAAACTAACAGCTATCACCAATTCAGAGCTGTATACGACAATACCTATGAATACCTAAAGACTGGGGTTTGTCTATTTCAAAATAGTCTCTGAATCTAGTTCACATCATCGTTCAGATGACTGAGAGAGCATTAACCTTAGGGCAAGCCACCCCTTTATTGGGATGTGAAACCTGGGGCGAACTGCATCCAGGACGTCTTATATGATGACTACCAATGAATTTGGCTGTGACTAAAAGAAAGGAAAACAGAAGTTGAGGAAAGAGTCGCTCTTTTGTGTGGGCAGCAGACGATGCATGGTTATAATTGCCAAAAGAAGCTGGTTAAAAACAAACAGATTGACACACACATGGCTAACTCAGCTTTTCCATCTTCAAACATTTAAACAATAAGGCAATTTACTCTATCAACAAAGAGAGTGTGATTGGGGTTTTTTTTTTAACATTTTTTATTTTTAATGCTCAGTCCTATATATGGTAAGTATGGTAAGTGGCTGACCTACCTCCTTCTCCCCGCCACCTGCCTGTAAAACAGTCACACAGCAATATTTTGAAAGGCATCGTGTCTTCCAAGTCATTCTTAAGGCAACACTGAGGAAGCCCCTTATTTCATGACCTTGAACTGCGTGAAAGGCAAGTTATAATTCATAGTGCTCAACTTTTTACCATTATTCAGAGTTCCCTTTTACTTTGGCCAGTACTTGGTCTATATACATAAGCCCAATCCATTGAAATCCTCCGTGCATGCTTCACTCTCTAATTCTTATTTATCAGAACGTAGGATGGCTGTCCTGATTTGGGAAACCAGTGTGGAAATATTTATATTTTGCCTCTTTCCTTTCATTTTCTGAGACATCATAAGGTATCTTTAAAATCAAATACTGAAGTGAAACTCTTTAGAATGCAACCCGTGGAATCACAACCATTTGAAAAACAAGATATAGCACAGAGAAATAAAAAACAAGATTGTGGAAAAAGCCCACTTAACAAATGAAAGACTATTTTCTTATTCTTTCATCAAGGACAATTAATATCTTATGTTCTATATGAAGAAAGAGGATGGAATTTGACCTATGTTTGAAATACACCTTATTTGTTTGTGATCCACTAATAAGAAACATACTCAGATAACAAATACATTATTGTTCATGAAAGAACCCCAAATTAAAGGGTGATTCTCAGTCCAAGTAAATACAGAAAAGCTGCCAAAACCATCTGTTTGACTCTCAATGATCTCATTTGTTTTCATCAAAAGATATTGAGTTTTTTCAAATTAGATTAATCTTTTTACACAGTTTTTAGGTAGTTGGGTAAAAATTTATAACCATTATTAGCATAAAATCATCTGAAAAGTACACTAAAACACTTCCTTGAGACAAATTAGTTATAATTTATTTACTTTTTTTTTTTTAAGAATATTCTGGCTTCATAAAAATTAAAAATAGTTGGTAATCAATACCATCCCATAAATACCTGGCATGTGGATTAGTTAGCAAATGCTGTTGCATGAATGAATGAATGAATGAATGAATCATGTGAGCAATCTGATTGAAGCAAACAGGAATACAAATGCACACACACATACACACACACACACCTTAAGAATCCTTTTGAAAATATGAGTTTTCACATTTCTGTCCTCAAGCAGATTTACTCTAGTGCTTCCTTCTCAATATCAATGTCTCTTTCAAGGGAAAATAAGTAGAAGTCATGATAGGATTCTGTCACCTTTTCATCTGACTGACCCACAAACAATCAACAACTTACAAGCAAAAACTTACTCCAGATTTGTCTGAATTCAACTGATCTGGAGGGAAGCCCAGGAAGCGGTATTTTAACAAGGTCCCTGGGTGATGGTGAGTGGCAGGCAGTGTGCATGCCTTGGTGTGCTCTGCCATTTCCACGAAGGAGCCTTCCCTAGCTGGCATCGCCCTTTTAGGATGTGATTAACTCCTCCCTGTTGAAGAAAATGTGCCGTCTCTTCCAGAAAGCCTTTCCCTACACAGTCCTGGCTCATGAGCTGTCCTCCGTCCCTTCCCTCCAAACTCAGCATACCTCCCCTGGAGAACCTCCCCCACAGGTGCTATTTCATTGTCCCTGCCCTAAGCAGAGCAATCTGTTGAGGGCATGGACACCCTTTTGGTTTATCTTTGGGTGACTAACATCTTGGCAAATGAATGATGTAACTTCTTTGGGCCCTCAGTTTCCTCATATGTGAAATGAGAAAGATAAAAATTACCGGCTGCTGTGAGGAGTATAAACCAACGAACACCATATCCAGTATTGTGGGAAAACAAGTCCCTTTGGGACTGTATGAAGATAATAGGTAAGAGTAAAGGCCTTAAAATCAACCAAAAAATTCACACCTCCCAATCCACAAGGCTTCTACAACACTAAACAGAAAGTAACTAAGAGCCTGGCCTCAAATGAACAATGAGAATGACTTGAAAAAAACCATAAAGAACGGCCATCGTCATAAAGCCCAAGATGCAATAAATATAAACTTCTGTAAGGAATGAAATTAGGTTCCATATAATTGTAAATAAACTGCAGACACTAGTTACAGAAGTAGCCCAAATGCATTGTAGCACACATAGGATAAAATATAAACACAAACATAGCATCATATGGGAATTTTAATTGACCCAAATTTCTTAGAAGACTATCCAAGAAAGAACAGGTTAAGAATGTGACTTCTCTCTTTGCTTCCCCCACATTGAAAGTATCAAAACAAACAGAAGGTCATAAAGCCAGAGAGCCTTCGAAGTCTTCAAATGTGGAGAGAGTTGGATAATTATGATGATGAAGATGATGTTAATGGTATTTCTCATTGAAAAATCATTCTTTGATAGAAGAGGCAAGTAAAATATCCTCTCTTCCTTAATCTAGCTTATATTCTAAATTTAATGAATTTTTCCCCTTTATTGTTTAAATGTTGCAGTTTGATAATATGTTAACATAGTAGTTATCTAACTAAAGGTAAAATTAAAAAGAATTATGCTAGACAACGGAAGGAAGAAGAGAACTTAGAAAGGAAAAAACTAAGTCCCAACTTAGTTTGACTTATGATGGGAGGTGGTTAGCCAGTTCTTGGGGCTCAAGTCTCCTCACCCCCATTTATTTCTACAACTGAATAACTGGGGAAGAGTTTTGATAAGCATTCACCAGCACCTCAACACTGAGTTATATTTTCTTGGCCATTATCTAATTTACTTTATTTCTTATACCATCATTCTAATAATATTTCTAAAAATTCAAAAAAGAAGAGCAAAGGGTCAGAGAAAAACCCCTGCTCCAAAAGGATTCAGAAAATGTGATTTTCTAGTCAAGTCCGTCAAGTATTTAAAGAGCACCTACTATACTTCCATTAGCTGAGAACTGTTGACAAGTCAGGCGCTGTGCTAGTGCTTTGAATGTATCTTCCCGTTTAGGTCTTTCGACACGAGTGGTACCCTCATGTTACAGGCGAAGGAGTGGCGGTACAGAGAGGTTCACACACTCCACCTGCCCAGGGGAAATGATGGGTTTCTAGTGTCCTGGAGATGCTGGAACAAATCACCACGAGCTTGGTGGCTTAAGACACCAGGAACTGATTCTCCCACACTTCTGGAGACTAGAGGTCCAAAATCAAGATGTCCGCAGGGTCACGTTCCCTCTGAAGGTTCTCGGGCATTCCCCCTCCTCGCCTTCTCCCACTTCCTGGTACACCAGGCGCTCCTGAGCTTACAGTAGCATAACTCCAATCTCTGCCTCTCTTGTTCTTTTGTTCGTTTGCTTGCTTTTGTTGTTGTTGTTGTTGTTGCTTTTTTTAAAGTTTTTAACAAAAAATTATTCTAGTTTACAACAATAGCTATAGTTGTTAACAAACAACTTGGACTTCACACTTGACATGCAGATTTTGTAGGACAGTGCATTTTGACAAGTTCACAGGATTTCACTGGATATAGAGACTTGTGGGTGTCATAAAAATGGGCTTTCATTTATCTGGTCTCTGTAGAGCTCTTTTAGATGGTTCTCCTAGGTCTCCCCTCCCTCACTCCCCCCGAAATGCATGCTCTCCTGTGGGGACAGAAATCACCCAGCTGAGGACTCTTTCAGAGATTCCCCGCCTGGGCTGCATGGTAAATCTCCAGGGATCTCTTTAAAAAGACAGAAGCCTTGACCCATCCCTCATGCAAGGGCATCTGAATCTCGGGGCACAGAACCCAGGTGTTTATTTTACATCTTGTTATGGAGCCACCTTCTCGTGCATCTCTGCCTGGCTTCTCCTCATGCGGACAACAGTCATGTTGGACCTGGGGCCACCCTAAACCAGTAGCATACTGGTCTCTTAACCAGTTACATCTCTAAAGATCCTATTTCCAAATAAGTTTACGTCCTGTGGTTCCCAGCAGACATGGACTTTGTGGGGACACCCTGTGACCCAGGACTGTGGTCAGTGTGACTCCAGAGCCCACTTCCGGAAGCTCTGTGCTCCTTTTGCCTCCTGGGGACCCCGCTCTGTTAAGCACTGCTCACACGCGCACTCACATACACAGATGATCCACTGAACACAAACGAGATAACGAACGAGAAAAGCACAGCACTAAAGTACCTGGGTGAGCTTCCTCCTGCCACAGTAACCTAACGGGGACAGTGATGAATGAGGGTCGGGAAACCCTGACACAGGCAGCATCTGGACAGGTCGGGAGGCGAGGCCTAGCCTACGGCCGGGAAGCAAGACTAGGGACCGTGTGTTCAAGAGAAGACGTGCACCTTGCGGGCCACAGGAGATGAGGTTGGAGTAAAGGTATTTCAGAGATGCTTCAAAGACAAAGGCAAGAATTCAGATTTAATCCAGAAGGAAAGCAAAAATTTAATAAGGACCAAAATGATCCAATTTGGGCTTCGAGTCTCCTGTGGCAGAGCTGAGCAGGGCGAGGGAGGAGCTTGGAAACCTGTGTTGAAATTTCTTTACAAAAGATGCTTGTGCGCGTGCGTACCAACATGCCCGGGCGTCCTGTTGACGTCTCCTCTGTGATGTCTTAACACCTTAGAAGATGCACTCAATGGGCGAATGCTCACCACACTGTCACCTCTCCACTAGGAGAGTCTCCCTTACGATCACCAGCCCCCCAGCACAAGCACACACACACACACACACACACACACACACACACACACACACACACCAGCTTCCCTCCCAATACCTACTTTTTTAAGTTAGTAAGGGTAACATTGGTTAATACAAGTATATAATTTTCAGGTGTACATTATAATTTGACATCTGTATATTCTATTGTGTGTTCACCACCCAGAGTCCAGTTTCCTTCAACTACCATATATTTGATCCCCTTTATCCACTTCACCTTCCCCCAACTCCCCTATATTTGACCCCCATTACCCTGTCTACCTGTTCCCTTCTCCCCCACCCCCTACCCTCTGGTAACCACTAATCCATTGTCCATGCTCCCAACACTCATTTGCGCCCCAGCCAAGGGCTGAGCAAAGAGAAAGGCGAGAGAAAGAGAAATGAAAATGTCTTAATCAACAGCCAGACAACAAGGCAACCAGGACATAAATCACCTTTGCACTGCTCACAGCAGGCTCGCCTCTGCTTGACGGCCAGGGCACAGTCTCTTGACAGCACAGGGCATTTCTCTCTCTTACAGGTCACTTCCTTGTTCTAGGCAAAAAGAGACAAGAGACATTTGAAACAGACTTCACACAGAACCCCCAGAATCCCAGCACGCGGCTGAGGTTTTCCCAGCCTCCTTCTCCTTACTTCTTGCCTTCGTCTCGGCAAGAAAACTGTGTGATAGCAAATAGGATTTGGCTCTCGCCAGGACAGAAGCGTCCATCCGGGAAGACAGGACTTTTTGATGGTAGCAGCAGATGAGAGGGGATGAAAAGCCCCTTCCTTACGAGCCGACTTAACCTAGATAATCAAATGCTAAGAGAGAGGCTTTCTCCCACTCTGTTCTAAGGTTTCCTTTTAGTACACACTACAGAAACGATAATATTTGTGTAAATCATATTTTACCCATTGGGCTACCTGGGCCAGGACTGCATCGTGAGAACAAAAATATTTGCACACGGCTGTCCAACAATCCTTAATAGTACAGTGCATGAAAATGCAGCAACCTAAAGTTCCAACTCAAATAATGACAAAGTCGAGTATTGAATCGGCTCGGTAAAAGAAAAAAAAAAAAAAATATTCCCCATGCCAAGCAGAGACACAGTCGTCAGTGTTTTATAGCTGTGGGACAGCTGCATTATATTAGCATGCATGCTAATGAAAGCATGGTGAGCATTTGCATCTTTTATCCTGAAAGATGAGCTGTCGAACTGACTTAGGGAAGACCCAAACAGGATGTACACGCCTGCTGGTACCTGGATGCACGCGAGCCGAAAATACGACGTCACAAAACTTGGACAAGACGTGAGCTTTGTTGGTAAGGGTCTACTAAATGCCAGGTGCTGTGGCTTGCGTTCCTCTTAAAATCCTGTGAGACAAGAATTACCACTATCTCCCGTGAAGAAACAAGAACACTGGTGCTTGCAGACGGGATGTGACCTCCCCGAGACCGTACAGCTTGGCGGTGGTAGGGCTGGATGTCACCTAGGACTCACAGACGTGCGTGCGCCCAGGCCCTGCCGTGAGGTGAGGCTGACTGCGGGCAGGTCAGAGAGCAGCGACTGGCCGGCTCTGTCACCGTGAGATGACCCCAGAACCTTCCTGGGATTATTGCAGGGGAAATTCCTCCTCAGCTCTGACAATGACCCTGGGAGATTCACAAGTGTCCCCAGTATGCCTCAGGGAAATGACAGCAAGAAAGAGCTCACCGTTTCTGGTCCGAAACCAAGGCGAGAGGGCACGTGTGTGTGCACGCGTGTGTGTTGGGAGCTGGGGGGCCAAGCCGAGCCCATGCACCACATTCCAGCCCGGAAGTGGTTCTGAGACAACACACATCAGCTGTGAGCTGCCCCCCCAATTCCCTAGGGGTTCCAGAGGCCCGTCAAGATGCTCCCGGGGCCTCGTTCTAAAAATGAGTCTCCTCCCCTTTCCAATGATCAGAGCCTCCGAGAGTTCGAGAACCCCACTGCCTCCAACTCACCGATTAGCACTGGGACAGAGCGAGGGACGGGGGGCCTCGGGAGGCCAGGCCTCGGGCCTCATCGTCACAGCAGCGCTATTTGCACGTAGCCTTGTTAACTCGCTGCCCTCGTGGCTTTGTGGGGCCACTGAAGCCGGGAATAATGTTGCTCAAACTTCTCCACTGGGTGACACACAGTGAAAGGGACCATCATTTCGGGTAAGGATCCCTGAGGCCAACGTGGCAACATACTGATGAGGCCATCGCAGGACCTGCCTGGCCATCCAGACCGAGGACACCCGTCCTCGGCTACCTGTCCCCGCCCCCACAGGGCTGGTGGTGCAGACCTTTTTGTTTTTCAGTAATTGTGGGTTCTCGGTGGATGGTCTTGGTGGTTGACCTGCGTTTTCCCCCTTTTGGGTGTCTGTTATGTGGTAAGGGACCTTTCAGGGCCAACCCAGTTTACTCCTCAAAATCCTGTGAGGCAGCGGCCCTCCCGCTGAGCTGCAAGTCAGACCCCCGCATGCTGGTAACCAAGCCTG
This sequence comes from Eidolon dupreanum, assembly GCA_028627145.1. Taxonomy (NCBI): domain Eukaryota; kingdom Metazoa; phylum Chordata; class Mammalia; order Chiroptera; family Pteropodidae; genus Eidolon; species Eidolon dupreanum. Next base: position 4,998,515 of record CM053514.1, read on the forward strand.
AACTGCTCCCCACGCCCTGGAGCTCAGACCCGATTTACTTAAGGGCCAGGCCGACACCTTTATTTTCAGCTCCTCAGATCATTCCAGCAAGCGGGCAGGGCTGACACCCTCTGCTGTGTGAGGCCGGTGAGGCTGATGGGTTCGGGAGCTGTCCGCAGCTGACTCGCAGTCCGAACCCAGGTGTCCTGGCTCTAAGCCCCAAAGCACCTCTCCGTGCCCTGTCTTCTTCATAAAGACGGTGGCATCAAGATTCACTGTGGGTCACAGCCCTTCAATCTCTTTTCATGGTTTTTCTTATATTACAAATGCAATACATAGTTTTATGGTCATGATGCACATTAAAGCAGCACATTTTTAAAAATTAATAATATCTTCCTACTGCCACCAAAGCAATCGGGAACGGTGACCAGGTGTATATGCCGCTTGGCACTATGAAGGGTGACTTCGCTTTGCAAAGCACAATTCCTGCAGCCGTAGTTCGACACTGACACCCTCCACCTCAAGGTGGCTGCGGGGTGAACACTCTTCCGAAGCAGAGCATCTGTCACCCGAGCCTTATGCAAACCCAGCCGCAGCCTAAGGAAGGCCCACCCCGCAGAGGCGTCTCTTCTCTGAAGCGAAGGAGCCTCAGACACAGGGAATTCAAAGCTCCACGGGCAGTCGGAGTGGGTGTGAAGTCGCATTTCAGGTTCTAATAAACAAAAAGACACACACTGTCCTAAATATAGGAACTCTTTGCTAAATTAGAAACCCAGGAGCCAGTCAGGATCCACAACAGGATCCCGAGATGCATAATAAATAGCTTGTAATTACAGTCCGGCACGAAGTTATTCCAACCAGATGGTTCGCAGATTCACATCTGGAATTTTTTTGGTGCACACACACAGGGAACGGCCCTAAACCTCAGCTGTAGGTTAGTGGGCTTTTTCCTCCCTTCTAATAACACTTGGCATTCTTTTTATATTCCAGCAAAGGTCACGTTGGTATGGAGCTGCCATATCTGATCCTTTCCCTGGTGTCTGGTCGGCATGGATATATGAAGCACATGCTTAAGGTCCCAGGCCCTCAGAGAAAGAAAGGAAAACTACAGAGAATCACTGGTGAGAGGCTGATTCCTCCACCCACTTAATTGGGTCCAGCAGCTACAGAGTAAATTCAAGCGCAGGTTAATTAAGACCACTCACTCCCCTTTCCCTGATTCTGCCAAGAGACAAAAACACTGGCGTTCGAGCCAACGGCTCTGGTGAGAAGTGGTACACACAAAGCCACGCCTGCAGGAGTCCATCTCCCTCGGCCTCCTCATCCTCCACGTGCACCAAGTGTCCTCCGCTCCGACTCAAGGTCACGGCTCATTCAGTTCACTTTTTCATTCGGGAAACATTGTCTGACACTGATGCACCCTTACCGGACACTTTGTGTGTACCAGGCTCTGTGCTAAGAATTTAATATGCATGGTTTCCCACACAAAGAGAAATTCCTCGTCATCCCCATTTTACAGATGAGGAACCAAGGTTAAGAAACATGCCCAGGGTCGCGCAAGAGGCAGACCTGGAATAGTGCACCGAGGCCTGTCTGACCCCAAAGGCACACGTTGAAATGGGCTTTGAATACCTCCCAGGCATTCAGAACACAGACCAGAACAAAACGATGTCAGCCTCGGAGGCCCCAGGGGAGATTGGTGCCTTCCTGGTGGTTCTACAATGTCCCCCGAGCTGTCCAGCAAGCAAAATAACTCCAAGGAGCTGTGTCACCACCCACCAGGGAAGGTCTACAAAGTGGCTGTTTTCTGGTAGGAGGAAGCTGCACTATTTTGGCTATCGACAGGTGTCTGTGAGAACCACGCCTGTGAAAGGCAGCCTGGCATCCTGAAGCAAATTTTCCCCACGGTTCCAGCTTGGGTTTGAGTCTCCCCAAACCTAAGCAACAGACATGGTGGCAAATATGCCCTGGAGGAAAATGTCAGGACGCTCTAAAATACCTACCCAGCCAGTGTATATGGGTAACAAGCCTCGTCACATTTTTCATTCTGTCACTGTCTCCTCATGTTCAGCACTTCCTAGGGTCACGCAGCCTGTGATTTACCCGTTGTCAAAGGCGTCTGTTTGCATGATTGTCTCCTTTCCAAAAGAGCAAATATATCAAAACCCAAAATGTAGCCTCTGGAGACACATGAAATGAAGTGCCAACATGCAAAAATGAAGGGGGGGGCACAGGGAGTGAAAAAGAAAGAAGTCTACATGGCTGGCAACAAAGCTCTATAAGGATGCAAGCCAAACCACAGCTCCCGCCATAGCCAAGTTCAAGCAGGATTCTGGCAAGCAGCTTGCTGTAGCGAGGATGCGCCACTAGATGGCAGCACAGAGTCCCCTGGCTCCCTGGCCTTTGGAACTGGCCATAAGATCTGCAAGTGCCTCCTGAGATTTTTTCAGTGTCTGCTTTGGAGGGAAATGATGCCTCGCTGATGTGGGGGAAGAAGGGGTGGGGGCTGGAGACAGAGAAGATAACAAATCACCACCGTGAGCTTTTCCTGTTTGCTCTCCTCAGAGAAACCAGGGGAAAAAAAAAAAACACAAAAAATGTTTTTGAGATACTTTTGTTCTATGTCAAACCCATGTCCCAAAGATATTTTTTTTCGAAGATTTTTCCAGGACCAGTCCTCTTATGGAATATGGAAAGTATTACCCGATTTCTAGTTCTATTTTAAAAATAATAATAAAATAGAAATCCGGAGAGGGAAACAGCGCAGCTAACATGATGAGAGTTAACAGGGAGAAAAGTCAGCTGGCAAATATTGCATATTTAGTCCGAAACAACAGCACGAATCCCTTGAAATGAGAATAAAAATGAAAATACCTGCTGTCCTGCCTGCCGACCCTCTTAGCCATATTAGGAAGGTGTCAGACCACACGAGTCCCTTCCCTAGAAAATGACATTTTCGTTAGATCTTTGTCTCTTATGAAAGCAAAGCCTGCCTGGGAGGCAAACAGCTGTCATCTGGTGAACTAGAAAATTCTAAGTGCCAGATCCTTTTTCAGAAAATCAAGAAGGCCATAAAGTTGTGATATTTTTTCCTGCCCAAATGAACAACACTCAATATGTGAGTGAAGCACATAGGCCAGGCTGGATCAGTATCATCAGAGCTAGAAGTGACGCTGTCCTAAATCTGAAATCTTCCAGACTACCCCACCCTCCTACACAGACACGCACGTCCCTGTCTTTTCAGCCCTGCCGTCTTATTTGAGAAAAAGCCCTATAGATTTTGCCGCCTTCAAGAATCGCCTTACCAAAATGCAAATATCTGTCATCAGCTAACTGTCAGGACATGTGCCCTTGAACTTGGTGCTGGGAGTGAGAACGAAGCCACGCTGCAAGCTTCTCATCCGGTCTCCAGACACTTACATGATCTTGAAGGAAACAAGACATCAAGCCAATGGCACAATCACGGTTGCTTCCGGCCCCCAGCGAGAATTACAGAAGAGAATTTCACTTTGAAATTCATCTTAGTCGGTGAGTACGAATAGGACACTTTGACCCTTACTTAAATTGTTTTTATCAAAGAATTTATTTGGAGCAGACACACAAGAGCGAGAGTCTCACTCTTTGAGAGTCTCGAAATTGCTCACAGAGGAATTTGTTTTAGGAATACGGATGTCTCACGTCGCGTTTGCCAAGGAGGAAGGGGATCCAACACCAGCGCGTGTATTCTCCTCAGAATTTCCAGTCTCCCCGCACAGAAAGTCATGGAGGTCAACTTTTCCTTGAAGTACCCCACGGTAACCCAATTCCACCCCAGAGGGGCCAAAAGGAGCTTTATGGTACTTTTGAACACAGGTCACAATTTCTCCTAGGCGATATTATAAAACTTCTCATAAACAGAAGAATAATACTTCGTGTTTACATAGCACTTTCCTTCCGAAGAACTCTGCAGACGTTATTTCATTAATCCTCACAGGTTTCTTAAGATTTGCAGACAGAGGAACGACGCACAATGAAGTGCCTCAGGTCCCTCAAAGAGCTAGCTAGCAGTGGACCTGGGAACAGAACCTGGTTCCCAAGCCTGGATTAAGCGGCCAGCCAGGGAGTCTAGTTGCTAAGGCACAGCATTAAAATTTATGGCTGCATCATATTAGCGCTAGGCTAGCTCCTCAGTGATTGTAGAGATTTGAGGAATAAGTCAGAATGTAGTTGAGCTACTCTGAAATTTTCCGGAAAGACAGGCCACCCGAGTCAGACACATAAGGCCTCCTGCCATGTCCCCTGCCCCATTCTGAGGTGACCTGTGAAAGGTGCCAGCAAAGGAGCGGGCCAAAACTTGGGTAAACAGACCCGACTTCAAAGTGTTAAGGATTTAGAATGCAGAGATGTAAGCAAAAGCTGAAGGAAAAGACCCAGAGAGGGCAGGTTGCGTTGCTTGTCACCAGTTTCAATCACGGAAAGCATAAATAAAGTGACTTCTTCTCTGGAACGTATGGTCAGGAGACATGCTTTGCCAGCGAGCATGGCCACTCGGAGGGGAGACACACAAGCTTTGTACCTGCTCCAGCCTGTCTCCGTTGGACAAAATCTCTTCTTAATCTCTCAAAAAATAATCACTGGAAGGTTGGGGGGAGCTAAGATAGTTCAGCGGTTGCCAATGGCGGTATTGAATTTGATAATTTATTATTTTAATTAAGCTTTTACTTGCTTGTTCTTTGTTACCTATAGTATAATTGACGTCCCCATAACTCTTGCACAGAAAGAGCTGGGAGAGGGGGGAAAAAAAAAAAAAAGGCAGTTTGGTCCACTGCAAAGCCTTCGTGTACCAGTAAGAAAGGCTGGGTCATGACTTTCAACTCAATAAAAGTTGAAAAAAAATGGAGAGAGAAAAAAACTAACAAAACCATTTCTTAGGTGAGAAAAGTATGTTTGATAGAGAAAATGACCCCAACTTTTCAAACAGGAGGATGGTTTCCCAAGATCTCTTCTCTTCCCCAATTGCGTGAGGTCAGGATAAGAAGCTGGAGGTATCAGTGATCTTTGCTTTTAACCTAAATGAGCACTTTCAGAACTTTCTGAACCCCAGCCTCCACTGCTTTTGCAAATCCTTTCAATAGCCAATGCCACAGAATTGATCCATCACTAACCACACAATGAAGCAGCATAGAGTTCTCTCAGGCAGGTGGCTGAATTATTAATGATAATAGCACCTGATATTTATAGAAAATCTATCATTGGCTAGACTGTGCTGAGCACGTATTGTGTCCTTTTTGACCCTCGCAGCAAGCCTGAGGACCGCCCTGGTTTACTCCCATTTCATGGGTAAAAATATGGAGGCACAGAGAGGTTACATGGCTTGCCCATGTTTACACAGCTAGCCAGGTGCAGACATCCAAACCCAGGACTCACTGATTTCAGAGTGGGGGACTTAATGACTATTCTCTACAGCTTGGTTTAGAGGCTAAGGTAAGCCATGTCTTCCTTGCAGCTAAGAATGTAAATGTTTGCTTTTGTTAAGCACTCCCCATTTTCAGATCATTAGAAACCTTAGTGGTTTACGGTTTCATTTGGAACACATGAGCAAAAATAGTACATCGTAGGAAAGATGGATAAAGTCTCTGACTTAAAAACTCAAAACAAGTCTCAGTCATTGAGTGCCTGGTCCTTTTTGCAAGACAGACCAAAACCTGGACCCAAAGCCTCCAAGTCCTCTCATTTCTTCCTCGATCTGAGCGGAGGGGCTATCTCTCCCGGGAGGCTGGTGGCAACCTACGGCCATACTTTTAGAGTCTTAATGTTGAAGCATCTTGCAAGAACATCATGCAATTCATTGCACTGCATCTGGGAGTGTTATTCTTTCTTCCTCTGTCTAGGCTCTCCTTCGCCCCGGAGGCCTGGACCCGGCCAAACACAGCCTCCTCTAGCCCAGCGAACAGTGCAAACTCCGAACAAAGCTGCCCTTGAAACCCAGCCATTTAAAAGACTTTATGAAGCCCACCGGGGCCCCCCGATTATTTTGCAACAAGTCATATCCCATGAAGAAATTCACTTCTCTGCAACACAAAACAGAGGGAGATTAAAGGAAAAGGCAGGGGGGTGGAGGAAAGAAGTAAGACCCCCCGCCACTCTGTCTGGACAGAATCGTGTCTTTTAGTGCCCATACCCTCTACAAAGACGATGTTCTGATGATATATGGCCCTAATACATCACTAAATGACAGTGTTCTCCTGATACTGTACCTTGAAAATATGACACGTGCCAGCAGAAGCAACGGGGGACTAATAAGCGGGCCCTTTTTATGTTTAACTTACCTAACATTTCAGTTCTTTTTAATGGGCTTTAGTTTGTTGGAGGGATTGTTTTGGACCCTATGCTGTTTAAGGATTTAGGTCTGGATTTTTTTTTTTTTCCTCCTTTTCGAGGAACTTTAAGAACAAAGAAACACAAGCCATTAGAATGTCCCAGCTACTCAAGTACAGCTCTGATTTAAAACAGGGCAGTGTCAAATGGCTCCTCATTCTATTTAATCATATTTTGAAATAGAACCAAAACACTAGAGATGGCAGAACACAAAAGAAATAACCACCAAATAAAAATAGTAGCCCAGAGAAAGTCTCACGGCCTGGTTTTTATTACGGTGTGCCTTGTATGGGGAAGGGGTCTGCCGGACAGTCACATGCTAATGCAGCTAGGACGGACCAAACGCAAAACAGCGAGTGACTTAGCGCAATGGCCCCTGTCACAGATGCAGCTCTGCCACCGTGCTGGGGCGTCCAGAGCATCCTGGAAAACCAGAAGGTGAACTGTGTCCCCATCTGCCAGGAGCCAGGAGCCAGGTATGTGAACTGAGAGGAGTAAAAGTCAGCATCTTCCCTCTTTTTCGCCCAAATTCTCAAGTCTACCCAACTGAAAGGGACTTGAACAGCCAGGATGCGGGATGGAGTCAGTGCCACAGAGGAAGTCCACAGACCCCCGACAGGAAGGAGATGTGAACGGGGGGGGGGGGGGGGGGGGCGGGGGC
>CM053514.1:5006011-5032246 GCA_028627145.1 Eidolon dupreanum
TTTTTTTTTTTTTTTTAATACATGTTATGAAATAAGATATGAGCTTATGCTCAGCCTTAGGTAACTTTCTGCCAAAAGGCTGGACCAACACAAACTAAATATGACTATTTTCTTTATCCAAAGTACAGTTTTGACTATTACATACCCTCTTAATGTACATACACAAGACTAGCTCACAAGCAAAGCTCCCTACAGGTCAACTGAAATAACGAGATTTTCCTTTCATATAATGTGATTAACAAACGTTAGCTAACCGAACTCCTAAGAGACTCCAAAGAAAAAACAAAATAACTCAAAGCAACGACAAATAGTAAAATAACTCCACGATCTTTCTATTTTCTGCTTGCTTTTTCACACGTTAACTAAGCAAATAGCCTGTGTCAGCTGATTACAGGCTTGTGTTCTAGAGGCTGATGAAACCAAGAGAGTTTCAGCTCTGATATTTGCTAAAATATGACCTTCGCAAGCTACTTCATTCCTCTAGCCTCAGTCTCCTCATCTGTAAAGTAGGGGTAAAAGCTTTCGAGGGATATTTCTGAGGATTAAATAAAATAATGCAGTTTTAGATAAGTGCCAGCAAATAAAGCAGTTCATATATATATTAGTCATTGCTAATATTATCTGTCTGTTAAATAGGTCTCTCCTCCATCCTAAGTATAAAAATGCTAAGCAGCCTCATGACAGTGTGGCGTTTTGGAACCCACGGACTGCAGTGTGTCCAATGGAAACTTACAAGAGCACATACATATAGGAAACTGGTCATCCATCGATTCTCACTTAATTTTATCGAGTCATTACAAATGTTTAGGAAGCACTAATGCCTATGACAGCTTGGGTCCCATACTCCTAAACCCCTGCACAGGTCACGATAATGTGTCACTGAGCCTCTGAGACATCTTCCTAATAAGGAAGTGCCTGAGCCCCGACTTGACATGGTAAGAAGGATTTCTGACAGCTCTTGCTCAAAACAAACATCTCCAAACATCACTTAAAGACATTAAAGAACCCACTACCCTTCTGAACTTAATCAATACTTTTCTGGATTCAATATGATTTTCACCTGAAGTTCAAATTTTCCGATGCACCTTTCCTCATCACTGTCACTCCTCGCCTTCAAAACGGCAGGATTCCATCTTATCGGTAAAGCTACATTTTCAGAGAAAGTCACTATTTCCCACCAGGGTGGGGTTCTGAAAGGGGAAATGCTGTGTGGAGAATTTCTGGAAACAGTTTGCAAAACCCAAACTGTATATTTAAACTTTATAAATAGTAATATTGCCGAGGAAGAAAAACAATATTTTTCACATGAGCTTGGAGCTCCAAGCACATTTAAATATTACTCAGTCAGGGTAATTTCCTCTGAAACCTTAAAAGATTACGATAAAATAATTCACTTACGTTATAATGATAAGCTAAATTAAAAAGGAAAATTATCCCCCTGCCCCCTCACACACACTGCATTTGTAAATACATAACTGGGTCAAAATTTAAACACGAAGCTTCTTTTCAACAGATCCTTTAGTGAGAGATCGTTAGTGACATGGCAACTCATAAACACAAAATCTGAAAAGCCCTTCTATCTTAGTTCTCTTTTATTTAGGCGGCGACATTTATCTTCCCGGCAAATGCAATGCATTTTCACTTCTGATTCTGTTGATTTCCTCAGTCTTCGGAACCTGATAACCATTTGATACAGGCGTTCAGCTTCACCCATTTATCATTTTGGAACACTGACCTCATCTCTTGTCATGAAAAAGTGTGGGTAGTTTAAATCCAGATGGTTTGGCTTTCACCTAAACAGAGAGGAACCCCTTCTCCCCAGTTCCATAGAGCATGTTGATCTGATAATAGCCATCTATGATTTTGGGGCTGTGCATATTTGACTGCCTTAATGAATTTCCAACAGAGTTTTGTGGTGTGTAGTTTTTAATCATAGTTTGCCAAAAGTGATTGGCATGTAAAACTCTCTTAAAAATATTTCTTTTTGTCAGTCTATATTTCATCTCAGAAATTCTTATTCATCTATCTTAATCTCCCCCATGTGGTTACTTATTAGATCTTATCATTAACTATTAAGCTAAAATAAATTGAAACAAATTATTTTTTTTTCATCTACTGGACACTGCCAGTGTTAACTAAGCAACTGATAGCCAAGTATCATTCTGTATTAAGGATCGAATGTCCTTCCTGACTCATGCTTCCAAATCAGAAACATAAAGACTGTTTTTGAGAGTTTAGGCTATAACAGGCAAAAAAATCCAAGATTACATCTTGTCCTTATGTTTGTCCTTTGTGACTGTCACCTCTCTTTTCCATTGTCACACACCTTATCCCTGGCAAGATACCTAAATGTTATCTCACCATTTTCACACTGAGCTCCGATGACAGACTCAAAGCAGAAAGTCTGATGGCGCCTATGATTTGGTGGCAAACAGCCGTTCCCGGGAACAGACAGTGCAAAAGGTAATGATCACCAAGACAATGCCATACCAAGTCCGTCTTAAAGTTACCTCCATAAAGATGATGCCAAAGATAAGAATTCCCAGCCTGATGAAACAGAAATAGCCCAAGTCTGTAAAACTCAGAAATTCAACTGAATTCAATTCCCCAGGTCTGTGCAATTTTGTAATGGCTAAAAACAATTTTTAAGATCTGATTATATGATTATATTTAATGGATTAATCTTGTCAGTGGCAACAACTGACTTCCTATTACCTACTCTCCATACTTACCAAGCAGACACACATTATACAGGGATTGTCCGTGATAAATGGAATCTGGAGGACTTCACCTTCATTCTCACATTTTGCAACAGAACCTGAAATGAAGAAAAAAATAATAATTTAAACTTAGCTTAGTGACATTATTACAAAAATTGAAAATTTTACACTAATCCTTTTTGTAACAACCTAAATTTCTGAAACTCCTAATGAGCTTTAAATTATCAAACTCACTCCCCCCCTCCCAAAAAAAAGTTCCACCCCTCCAAAAAAAATTATTTTAAATAGTTTTATTTGAACAGATTTTTTAAAGATTGCTATATATAGATAGATTTCTGTTCTCGGATGATTTCAGCACAACTCTGAGTACTTCACTGGATCTTTAATAATACTCCTTCTTTAGGAAGGCATTTCAACTAAACGCACATCTCCAATTGCAAAAAAAAAAAAAAAAAAATCGTTAGGGCAAATTTTAAATTGGAACAAAATTCAGGACTGTGTCCATGAACCGGCCTTTATGTGTATCTTATTGTCTTGAGTTGAAATTACTTTTTGAAACACAATCGTCTTCCCTCTTAGAAATTGACTCAATAGTTTCTTTTCTGCACCAGGTGTCAGTAAAGTATGTCCTGCAGAATAGCAGCTGAGGTCTTCACCTGCCTGAAAACATATAATTACTATATCCTGCTATTATTACCCTTTTAAAATATGATAGTTTCTTTAAATCCACGGTAGGAGAGCGGGTGCTTTAAAAAGCATTTCTAGCGCTGAAGATATGTTGGAATCTACAGGTCAGAAAGGAGGATATGTGGGAAACAGTGCGATTTTTTCCCCTTAATTATATACGGAGAGATCAAAATAAGGTTGAGGAAAATATTAAAAATAAATCAAGGAATTTCTCAAATACAAATAGAAATATCGCTAGCACTGTATGGATGTCCGCATCCCCTCAGTCCTCCACCGCAAACCTTCTTACTGCCTTCCCACCCCCTTCACCCCATGGGCTTCGCTTCATTCCCACCGGCCGGTGAGGGGCAGGCGCCCAGGTGCTCGCTCCGCGCCCTCCCATCCCCGGGGCAAGCCAGCGCCTCCTCTCCCAGGTACCAAGCCAGCGTCCGGGAGGGCCGGTCCCTCCCGCCCCCTCCCCTACCTGTCAAGAAGGAGGAAGCCAGAGACATGGGGACCCCCGAGCAATTGAGCAGCAGCAAGACGCAGCAGGTAATCCCGGGCGAGCGCCGGCAGGGACGCTCAGCCAGAGCCCTGACGCCGGAGAACCAGAGCATCGTCACCTGGAGGGAATCCCGGGCGACTGCAGGTCCCGCGCCGCCGCCTCTGCTCCGCTACCGCCGCTCGCAATCAAAAAGGGCTCTCAGCCGGCGAGTCGGGAGACAGTCCGCGACGGAGGGAGGCGGGCGCCCGGGAGCGGGGGGGCGGGGGGAGGGCGGGAGAGGGAGGCGAGGGGTGGGGGGCGCCCGGGGAGGAGGGGTCCTGCGGCCCGGCTCCTCCAATGCGGCTCTTTTTTTTTTTTTTAGGGAGTTGTTCGCTGCGGCTCCGCGGTCGGGCGGTGCACGCCGCCCCGGGGGCCGGGAGGCGCGGGTGCCGGAGCGACCGGAGATGGGCAGACCGGACCGGCCGCGCGGCGGGCTGCGCACCGCGGCTCCGCGGGGGCCGCCGCCGCCGCGGGGGCTGCAGCCCTGGCCGGGGCGCCGCCGCGTCCTCGGCTCCGGCTCTCGCCACCGCCCGCCCGCCCCGGCGGCTCCCCGGCTCCCCGGCCGGCCGGCGCGCGCGCTCGCTCCCGCGCGGAAGGCAGGGACGCACCCCGCGCCTCCCGGAGCCCGCTGGGGGCGCCCCGGCGCAGGAGCCCTGCGCCCCGGAGGCGTCTCAGCCTGGAGCCCAGCCCGCTCCCCAGCCCCCCGAGGGCGGCCGCCGGCCCCGGGGCGCGGGTCGGAGCCGGGCAGGCGTGTCTCCGCCGCCTGGCGCGCGCGGGGCCTCCTCCCTCTCCCGGGGGGACGTCCCCGAACCGGGATGCTGCACCACCCCTGCTCACGCCCGGGTGCCCCCACCCTATAAAGGAGCAGAAATGGGGTGCAGGGGCGCCTCACGCACCCCACACCGCCTGCTCCCAGGTACCCCAGCTTTGGGAAGGAGCGACGAACGGGGCGCAGCAGGGCCCCCGCAACTTTTCACTCTCTGCTTTGCTTCCCTCTGGCGGGGGCACGATAGCGAGCTCACGGGGCTGAGCGCACAGAGGGGTCGAGATCAGCGCCCTGCGCTGTGTGTCTGCGCGTCCTGACTCTAGGGAGGACAGACGTTGAAACGACACGCACTATCGATTAATAAACGCGCCGAGGCCAGCGCTTTTCGCCCCGAGAAAAAGAGGAACGGTCGCCCCGAGACTCCTCCCTTCCAACCTCGGGCGGACCGGGGCGGGGAGATGCTGCTGTTGGACTAATCGTTCATTCACCCGCGAAGGAGGGAGGGACCCGCAGGCGGCCAGTCTCGCGGGGACCTGCACGGCGGCCTCGCGCGCTGGGCGTTCTGCCGCCGCCCGGGGCTGCGCATCTTCTCGCCTCTGCAGCCCCGGGAGTTGGGGAGTTAGACCCAATGCCCCGAGGATCCCCCCGGCCTAATGTCGGCCTCCCGCCCAAATCGTGGCATCCTCTGCTCAAAGTGCGGTGCAGTGGAGGAAAAGAATGTAACCAAATTATGTAGGTGCGAGGTGGGAATTAGGGGGAGCTTGGGAAACGTTGGGATCTGATGAGCAGTTGTCCTTGGAGCTCACGGCGGATCGCCGGTTTCCAATCCCCAAGAATGGAGACGGAGTCCCCGCACGCCATCCTCCTGGCGGGTCGGCCTGGGTGCATCCGAAGGGCTGTCACTGCCTAGCCAAGAGCTTTTCTCGGCGGGACACATCTAACAGTCTCCCGGCAACGTGGGTTTGTCTGTAGTCGCAGAAACTATACCTTTGAAAGTAAATCTGTTTACTGACACGTTTAATCCAGTTTCGGGATGTTTGTTTTCATTTTTTCAAGTGGTTTGGAGATTTCACTGAATTAATGCAGCACTGCCAATATCCCAGCACTCCAAGGAGCTGATAGGAAGGAGCCCATTGCTCTGACATGGGAAAAGTAAGAGAAGGAAAAGCTGTCATTAGCTTGGCACGCTCCATTTCCCTCTCAAAACAGATTTTTAGTGTAAAACTTAAAAGAGAAGAAAGATGATGTGTGGTTGGAGTTTTTTTCCCCTCAAAATAACCACCATAGCCAGGCAGCTTCTTGAAAACAGTGTGTTTAATGTATGTACTAACCAGAAAGAAAAAAAAACATGCAAAAAAAAAAAATCTCTAAACTCAGCCTTACCTCCCAATCCAAAGAGACTGATTAAAAAATAAAATAAAAACTTTATGACTATAGGTAACTGCAATCTGTTGAAACCGCTATCTCCTCTAAAAAGATTCTCTCTGCATGGGGTTTTAAATATGTTAACAGTGACTTAATTAAGGAAATTGAATAGTGAGGAGGCTGGGAGACCTTCTATCGCCCTAGACTTCAGCAGCAGATTGAGATGAACACATATTATGGAATTGCAAGACATTTGAAGGGTGCACATGTCCTATTCTCATATGCTTTCCCTGGTACTGGCCACACATCCTCAAGGGATCACATGACAGAATGTTTTAAGATGGAATCTGGGTGTGTGTGGTATTTCTCTATCCTGGAGCGTGGTGCCTTGGGGTGTGCCGGAACTCTCCCTGTAGGTACAAATCCAAAAACCACCTGGAAAACATTTTCATCTGCCTGGAAGTTTATGAACGAACAGGGAAGAGGTACAGAAGCCTTTGGCAAAGCTGTCTGTCTTCCTGTTTGTTCTAATCAGCCGCGACCAGTAATTTCCCTTGCTGTTTTCCAGGCAAATGAGCCCTACTCCTGAAACAGCACCCTTCTCCCCAAAGGGCTTATCAGAACCCGCTGCTGCCAGCCCTTCAAGTGAGTGGTCTATAGCTATCAGTTGGTCTCTATACAAAACTGAGATATTCGGGGTCGAAAAAAGAGAGAGGAGAAGGAGGAGGAGGAGGTGGAGGGGGAGGAGGAGGAGGAGGAGGAGGAGGAAGAAGAAGAAGAAGAAGAAGAAGAAGAAGAAGAAGAAGAAGAAGAAGAAGAAGGCCTTCATCTCTTTGCAAAGCTATGATGCTGAATTTGCACTGAAAAATCCAACTAAACACAATTTAGTAATGTGGATTGGAAGTTACTTCAAGAGAAATCCCATCAACCCATTGTCTAAAAACAGAAATAAAGAGAACCTTCCCAAAGGCCCCCTGGTAAAGAAATTGCGATATGGACCACTAGGGAGGGCCAGAAGCAGTCTGCAAATGCATGAGGCTTTTACTTTATAAAAGACACCAGGCTGGGCATTTTAGACGTGATAAAGATAAGGGAAGGTGCTACCCAGGAGCTTACAGTCTAGTGAGGGAAATAAACATGTTTTAAATAAATGCAGTGCAAGGTAGAAAGTGAATGTAAGAAGAGATAAATAACATTCCTTGCCACAGAGTGTAAAGAAAGAAGAGCTTCCTGGAGGAGGAGGCTTTAGTAGGAGAAAGGGCAAGCTGGGAACAGCAGAGAGTAAGAACAGGGAGACACAGGGTTCGTAAACAGCATGGCTGAGCCAGAGCTGTGGGAAGGCTTGACCGCAAAGGGCAAGGGTGAAGGGCATATGGGCAGCACCTGAGGGATCACCCAAGATGAGTGACAGGAAAGTCACCTTGAGTAAGCACCCCGTTCTCTGAAATAACCAGAGAGCGTTTCTTTAGAATGGATGTTATTTGTGTAGGTGTGTTCAGAGGTCCGCACATTTAGTCATCATTAATCGCAGTACCGGAGAGAACCATTTCTGCCACTGTCTGTTGGAAAGGGTTAGGGGGACAGAGCGCATCACACACATGCATTACTGTCTCTCAATTTCTTTACTGTAGCAGTGGCTATATGATTCTTCTTGAGATGAAAGCGCTGGAGATCTTAGCATTCATATGAACCAACTCTCACTGCTCTTTCACTTTAAAAATGAGAAATCTGAGGACTAAGGGGTAAATGACTTGCCCAGAGTCACGCAGCTAGTTAAGAGCATAGCCCATTTAAGCAGAACTCCTCCGGCTCTCTGATCGGGTGCTTTCCAGTACAGAGGTTCTGCCTTCTTGGGTCATAATATTTACAAGAAACGACCATTGGATGTTTTAGCTATGATACAAGTTAAAGTTACAGAATCGACACAATAAGTACTCAAATGTCTATTGAACTGAACTGACACCCATAATACAAGTTGAAAGACCATAAAACGCGGACCACTACTTTGTTCACCAGTTGAACACTGAATTTACTTTTGGGTCACTAGGCTAACACAGTACGGAACTGCCCTCTCTTCTGGCCTTTGCTGCTGGTTGGTTTGGTCTCTGGTCCCTCAGAGACTGGCGAAGCTGATGAGAAGTCATCTGAGTGCTGTGAGGGGCTCTAATGTCATTGCAAAAAGTCAGAGGCTCTGAAATTACTTTTTTGTGAGGGTGAGGCGAGTGGGATAATGACAAAAGGACCATTTCAGTGACTGTCTATTTTATTTAAATGATCACTATTAAAACTGAATTATTAAGTCATTAATCTTTTTTCACGTAATCATTTTCTCCATTGTTTGTAACTTTCAGGTTCTTTTCATATGACTGTGCTCACTAAAAAGTTGATCCGTTTCTAAAGCAGGGCGTTTTGACAGTGACGATAGGACCAAGGCATTTTTAGACACATTTGGTATGTCATGAGTAATGGGGTAAATTTTGACTGTTTCACATGGTACTTGTTCATTTAAACATCCACGAGCCAAAACAACCAGATTGGCGTGTCATAGATTCTCCAGTTCCACAATTAAAACAAAAACAACTATTTTTCCAAGATGTTCTTTTTAATTTCCATCGACATCTAAAATATTTAATAAATAACTCATTTTAACAGCAGGAGTTATAAAAATCAGATATAAATTTGACTCCATTACTATTTAGCCACCAATATTGGTTTATTTATAGAGAATGATCTTTGAGAGGGTCCTCTTCTCCGCATTCCATCAGAAAGTCACTCCCCAAACCAAATTTGCCTAATCAGCAGTTTCATTGGCACCAAAGCTGTAGCCCTATTCGTCTATCTGAAGTGGGGGATAGTTGAAGAAACCTTCACATGAAGGAACTAGAATATCAAGGTAATGCCTCACTCCTGTGGTATGTTCTTACGAGCTCTCCTGCTGGACTTGAAATCAATCTCGCTTGGAGTAAGTGTCAACAGAGCAGAGAAATCACCATTGCCTCAACTATTATTATTTGAGATTATCTATAGACTCGGAAAGAAGCAGTTCACCATTATCACCTACCTAAGGATGTATATTACCAAGATGCCAGCTAACATGTGTAGAGACTGGCAGAGCCTCCTGGATGTCCCCAATATAGAACCTCTGATCTGTGCAGTCCGTATAGCTTATCAGCAATAAATACCACTTTCCTTAGACTCTGATGCAGTTATGAGTGATCCCATGACTAACTTCTGGCCAATGGGATAGAAATAGAAGTGTCTTTAAAGGAGGAATGTATTCTTTCTCCTTCCTGTCCTCCTTTCTGATGGCTGGAATACCAGCATAAATAACGATGCTAGAGCATAGCAACCACCTTAACCTATAAAAAGACCTGGGGAAGAAAGCTTTAGGGATATGGCAGAGCAAGAAAAGAGAAGATTAGACTCTGCTACCATGAAGTGCAATATGAGCCCTGGGCTGATTACCTCTGACTTTGCTGAATGTAAGAAAAAAAGTCGTATCTATCTTGTTGTGGTCCTTTAGTAGTGTTTTTTTTTTCCCTTGTTACTTTCAACTAAATGTAAAAGTTTCTGAAATATTTACCACCAAAGACAAAGAATAAGTGGCTCAGTAAAAAGCTAAATATGTTAATTGATTAATCTATTAGTTAAAGATAGAAACACTTTCGGAGCCAAAGAACAGATCTAGGATTTTAATCACCTGTGGTTCCTGTTTATCTGTGTCTTATGAGTTTCAGAAAATTTAGAGGAACTTATAATATTCTTTTAAAAAAACAACAACAACTGTGAAATATTTGTACAGCATGTTGGTAGCAGTATTATTCTCAATAGCCAAAAGGTAGAAGGAACCCAAGTATCCATCAATGGATGAGTGGATAAATAAAATACAGTATATACATACAATGGAACATTACTCAGTCTTAAAGAGGAAGGAAATTCTGACCCATGCTACAGCATGGATGAACCTTGAGGACATTATGCTAAGTGAAATAAACCAGTAAGAAAAAGACAAATACTGTGTAATGCCACTTATATTAGGTACCTAAGAGCAATCAGATTTATAGAGACAGAAAGTAGAATAGTGGTTGCCAGTGGCTGGAGGGAGCAGGTAATGGGGAGTTATTGTCTAATGGGCATAGAGTTTTAGTTTTGCAAGATTAAAAGAGTTTAAGAGATTGGTTGCACAGCGATATGATGTATTAAACCCTGCTGAACTATGTACTCAAAAATGATCAAGATGGTAAATTTTATGTTACGTGTTTTACCACAATCAAAATTTTTTAAAAAATTATTTAAAAACTTTTATATTTTTTTCGTCATTACCCAATTAACATAATTGTTGGCCAAAAAGTAGAAAGTATAGATTAGCAAAGAAAAAAAAAGTTGTACTGTTTTATATAACCTTATAGTGACCAGCTTTGTGCTAAACAATTTATATAGATTACAGCATTGAATTCACCCAGCAAGTTTATGGGTTACTATCATTCACCCCATTTTACATTGGAGTAAAATTAAGCAACAAAGATTAAGTAAATTGTTCAAGGTCACACAATGGAGAATTGATTGAGCTAGAATCAGAGTCCAGGTAGACTGACTGTAGAACTAAGGCTCTTATTGGTTAAACTATCGTGAATGTTTTTGTCACTAATTATTCTTTGGCAACATCATTTTTAATAATTATGTAATATTTAATTTTATGAAGATACCATAATCCTCTTGAATAATCTTCCTTCTAAGTAGTTTCTAGTTTTTACTATTATAAAAGATGCTTCAGTGAATGTCCTTTTCCTGTTAATATTCATTTCCTTGAGGATAAATTCCTTAATTGGCAGACCAAGGCATGTGCATTAAGGCATTTGAATCACATTTTTATACATTTTTAATCAAAGATGATTTTTCCCTTTGGTCATAAATTTTTATATGCTAGAATGATACACTTGCTCAAAAAGAAAGCAAGTCATTAGAAGCTCTAAGCTATTTCTCAGTTATCTTAAGAGAGGCTTGTAGGTAGAGAGGATATACAATTAATTTAAGGCTTGTTAAAAATAAAGCATGTCTTGTTGACTTTCTAGACTTCATTCACTGTGTGGCATAAATATTTATTTAGGAAAATTTTAAAACAAACAATAGTGACTTATTTGACCCCTATCAGCTTCATGGCATAATATCAAGTATCTGTGAACCGGAAGATAAGAGTCAGTACCCCCTCCCAGTCTTTTCCTCAATCTCTGCCTAAAAGCAGTCTCTTTCAGCCTGAATTCTCAGTAGCTTCTTCTCCAAACCACACTTTCCAGTACCTCCCATCGGAAAGACTGTAATCATATAATGAACAATCTCAGCATCTCTCAGAAGGCAGCAAAATAAAAAATTCAAGTGCCCGGGATTTAACTCATCGAAAGTATGCCAGCAACTCTAGCTTAATTTGTAGGAGTTTGCTATCAATGAGGTCAGTGGTCATTATGGAATGAACAAAACTAATTTCACTAATGTGGGAAGCATTCAAAGGGAATTCTTTGAAACTAATCCGATGACTTTACATCTAGTCCTAGTTCTACTACTTGACAGTCTAATGACTTGAGCTGAATGAATTAACTTTGTGAGGCTCAGTTTCCCCATCTAATAAGAGGGTGAAAGAGCATCACCCCTGCCCACTTGTCAGGGTTGGAAGTAAAATCATTTGATAAAGTGCTACATGAGAAAAGGTAACTGAAAAAGAGAGGTTTTAGATCTGAAATGGCCCTCAGAAAGCATCTTATCCCAGTCCTTCATTATACAAATTCTTTAACTGGGGTTCAAATAAATTTAAGTAATTTGCCCAAAGCTATAGCGGACATGATTTTTTTCCAGAAAAGCAAGGACCTTCTTTGAGAAATAGTCCTCAAAATATGTGGATTTAGTAAGGCCTGCCAATCATTATGCAGCCGAGGGGAATACAGTCCAAGAGCCCCAAGTGGATGCCTGAGACTGAGGATAGCACCAAACCCCATATATACTATGTCTGTTCTGATAAATACATACTTGTGATAAAGTTTAATTCATAAAGTAGGCACAGTAAGAGATCAACAAAAGAACTAATAATAAAATAGAACAATTATAACAAAATATTATAATAAAAGTTATGCAAATGTGGTCTCTCTTTCTCTCAAAGCATCTTATTGTACTGTCCTTGCCCTTCTTGCTGTGAGGTGACATGAAAAAAATGCCTGATGCATGATGAGATGAAGTGAGGTGAGTGACATAGGAAACATAATGGAGCATGAGACTACTACTGACCTTCTGACCACATGGGATGAGCACTTTACGGCTCCTCTTTGGCATGTCTGAATCACCAGCATCACCCCTCTTGCACTTTGGGGCCATTATTGAGTAAAATAAAGGTTATGTGAACACAGGCACCATGGTACCACAATGGTCAATCTAAAAACCCAGATGGGTGACTGAGTGACTGACAGGCAGGGAGCGTTTGCAGCGTGAAGTCAGTGGGCAAAGGGACAATTAGCTTCTGGGTGGGACAGAATCGGAGGGTGAGGGACTGCACAAGATTTCATCACACTGCTTAGAACACCATGCAATTTAAAACTTATGAATTGTTTATTTCTGGAATTTTCCATTTAATATTTTCAAACCGCAGTCGACCTCAGTAACTGAAACTGAGAAGAGCAAAACCGAGAATAAGGAGGGACTGCAGCACCCACATCCCACACACACTTCCAGCAAACAGGGACATCACGTGGCCAGAGCTGGGCCAATTGTCACCTCTCATCCCTCTGACAACGTTGGACACAAACCCCAGCTCTTCTGGGCTTTTCAAACTTGAACTGAAGGGAAAATTCCTTTTCTCTCTGCTTGCAGCCTGCCACACAGTTGGCCCTGAATGAATGTTGGCCAGTATAGATCTTACTGACAATAATAATATCCCAAGTTAATGTACCAGTATCTAGCTATTCCAGCACCTGCTATGAGCAATGCCTCAACCTAAAGGACTAAAGCTAAAGATAAAAAAGTTTAGGCATCGGAGTAGGAACTACAAAGCAGGAAGGAGAGACTGGCCTTGCTGCATCCCTCAGATCACAGGACACAGTTATCAGCAGCCTGCTTCTCACTCTGGAGCCTAACCTTATCTGCATAGCGCATGTCAGTCTTGGCTGTGCGAACCCAGCAATCCATCTTAAGGCCATTCACCTTTAACGAAAAACTACTCTGTGCATAACAGGTATTTTGTTTCCACTGAGGTTACCACACTCTCTCTCATTTTCTTCTCATTAAACGTGCCCTAATTTCCACTACTCAAATTCGAGACATTATGTTCTCTAAGACATATAAGATACTCTTTTACATTTAACCATGTAAATGTATACAGTTTATTTGTGTAAATAGGAAGGAGTTGGGGAGAACTCAACACCTTTGCTGAATGTTTTAATTGATGTGGGGAAAAAATCAATTCCACACAGAAGAGCTAGTTCCGTTGCATTTCTCATCCCCAGTGAGGTTTATGATGGAAATAATTGTTGGGCATTAGCTATTGTGGTACTAACAGATGCCATTAAATGGACCCAAGACAAAACAAACAAGTAAATGGCATCTATTTATGGGTCACTTTATTCTTTACTGCTATAAATAGCCCTCCTTTGGGCATCATAATAGGTGTTTGCTCTGTATCATGTGTGAATGTATTGCTTTTTGCCTTCAACATCTGGAGACTGACAAATATAAGCATAAATGAACCTCCAGATCTGAATGCTACAAGAAAGTGCTTCTTGGTTTTAAAGTGGGTCTCTATTCTTTCATGCAGTCAATTCCCTAAATGGCAAAGGAGTCAGCTGGAAAAGGTTGAAAAATTGAAAAGTTTAATTTTGACACGTCTTCCTTACATTAGTATCATCATTACTCTCCCTTTGGATTTAGAAAATAATTCTCATGGTGCCTAAATTACTGTTTGATTGAAAGTAAAATTTCTTCAGTTCACAGAGTTCTTAAAGATAAATATTTTATAATCTAGCCTGAGTGAAGGAATAGAATATTCTGGTAAATTTAGTGTTGGTAAAATATTTTAGATGAAATATACAGTTTACTGATTCTCAAGGCATTAGGAAATGATACCATTGTTACACGAGCAATTAAAATTTTATTTTGATCATTCAGATAAACTTTGAGACCTTCATACACCTCGAAACTCAAAGTATGGTTGCTGAAACAGCAGCATCTGCATCGCCTTTTAAATGCTGAAAATACAGCATCTCAGACTCATCTCAGATCCAGTGAATCAGAATCTGCATTGCAACAAGTTACCCAAGGGAATGCTGTGTACATTAAGGTTTGAGAAGCACTGTTAGTGACACAGAATGGTCGATTTAAACATGGCCTTTATAGTATAAATGCAGCATAAGTGTCCCCAAATATTGATTAATTAATAAGGAGTTTGAGTTGGTAAAAGCCAAACAGGGCACTTTGTTTTTTTAGTTTAGTCTATAATATTAATTCATTCAGGTTGGCTTGAGTGAAGAGAAATAATTTACAAATGAACACAGATTTGGGCATGCACTGAAAATTAGTATAATGTTTAAGTGAAAATTATTGCAATAAAATTTTCATTTGAGGGGTCCAGACTTTCAAAGCAATAGCTCAAGGTAAGCAGCATTTCCTATACGCAAACAGAAGCTCTCTGTCACCCCTGATCCTCTTTTGTCAACTGAATTGTGTGTGCTTTTATACTTGGAAAGATGGAAAAGTAATTTGCCGGGTAGTGTGTCATGACATATGTGGACTTTGGAATGTGAGCGGCACAGGTTCTAAACAATTGTGTATTGGATTCCTTAACCTACTTTGAAATGGGGATAATAATACCGATGCTGTCTTTTATGTGGATTCACTGCAATAACATGTGCCCAACCACTAACTAACTCAGTGCCTGGGCCGCAGCGCTACGTCAATGTGACATTTTTCTGCATTTCTGTGTGTGGAGCCTTGTCTGACTTTATTTTTCATTTCCCCCTTTTAGAAATAATATTTAGAAACGTGTTTCAGAACTGTTGTGTCTAGAGGCAGGAGCATTTAAAACCTGTAAGGGCCGGGAGCGAATTACGGCTGGTGAGGAAGCTACCGATGCTGCGCGGACCCAGTGCCGGGTCGCCCGGGAGCGCGGGGAGCTGCGCGCTCCGCGCCGCAGACCCTGTAGGTGGCAGCACTGAGGCCGCCAGACGCGCGCAGCCCGGGATGCCACAGTTTAAGCGCCTGCCGCCACCCGGACTGTGGTTAAACCCGCGTCATCTGCCAGATCGTGCGAAGAGTTCGCTCCCACGCATGTAGAAACTGTTCTTTCCAGTACCTGTCAGTATTTCCTTTTTCCTTCCCTCTCAGCCAACTGCTCTGCGTGTGTTTACATTTGTATGGTTTCTCTATTAGGGTGAGTCTGAACTCAGAAAACGCCATCCATTATCTCTGACCAATTCCTTTTGAATCACACCCAAATATTTTAGCGTGGTCTTTTGAGAGTTACTTCTTCCTCATCCTGGACACCCTGGGGCACTCCTGCCCTATGCCCACTCAGTTTGGGACAAACAATCATGCTCATAAGCCATATGCAGTAAATGCCTTGCACAATTCTAAGCACGTTAGGTACCTTTACTCATCAAATCCTTAAAACTAGGCCGTGAGGTAGGTGGTTTTGTCAGTAACTTGCTCAAAGTCAGACTGCAAAGGAGGGCTCGAACCCAAGCGGCCTGCTTGGGAATGGGTGTTAATGCCACGTGGAGTTGCCTCTTAAGGGAAGATTGTGGAAGAAATATTAAAAGCCTGCAAGTTGAAGAGATCTCAGAAGGAAATAAGTCTTCTGGAGAGTTCCCCAGATGCAGATAATGGGCTCAGCAATGGCCTTGGGCTTTCGCCAAGGCAGTAGGAGGATGAGAGGGGTCCAGTCTGGCAATAAATCAGGGAGCCCCATTCAGAAGTGCTGTGGAAAAAAAGCGTTTCCTGCCTCTGGTCATGAGAAAAGCCACACCCCAGCCAATTAAGGTCCAGTCCTGACCCGTATGTTCCGCTCTGTCGCGTCCAGCTCTGTACAATGCCAGGGGAGGCCGACTTCTCTCACTTTCCCCGGGAGATCTAAAGCAGAGGTAGAGCAGAGTTAAATACCCTCTTTTTGCTCTTTGGAATCCAACAAACCTGGGTTCGAATTTTTATTTCTGTACTTACTTGAGGGCATGTAACTTAACTGCGGGGAACTCCCATTTTCTGGACTGTAAAATGGATCACTTGGCAGTGGCCCAGCACTCAGTAAGAGTGTCATCTGCAGTAGCACTCCCAAGTGTTTCCACCTCCATTTCAACGCTTTCCACTGACAATCGGAGTTGGCGTCATGTCCCTCTGCAGTCACCTGTATCACGAGCATCCTTCGCACAGTGTGGGCTTCGACTGAGCCGAAATGCGTGCTGCAGCCTGCCTCTGCTCCGAGGATTTTCTTCTTCCATCACTTCGCTTTGGCTGTTTTCACTGCCTAGTCCTGTGCTGTCCAATACTGTAGCCATGTGTGGCTGTTTAAATTAATTAAGGTTCAATTTCAAAGCCTCCCTTCGGTCACACTAACCACATTTCAAATGCTCGGTAATCACACATTTCAGACAATGCAGAGTATGGCATATTTCCATCATTGCAGAAAGTTTAATGAGACCATGCTGGCCTAGAGGGTATGTCTAAATCCTGAGCATCCTTAGGGACCAGCCCAAATGTCACTGACGCCACAAAGCCACTTCTGTGTCTCCCCAGCTGCAAGTTATCTTTCCTGGAGCAGCAGAGCCCCTGGTAGCCATGACTCACCGGACTGACTGGTTACCACTGAGACATCCAATGTCCCAAGCCACATGTCACTTCAAGTAAAGTGGCTCTTTGGTTTCTGAACCACATGTGGTAGCCGGGTAAGCATGGAGGCTGGAAGCTCCAGGGTATAGGAAATTTAATCTTGTTGGTTTTACATAAGTTTGAAGCACCTATGTATCCTAAAACGCAGTTTTAGGCAGTTTACATACATTATCATATTTGGCTCCCTTCAACTCTATAAAGTGGATATTATTATCCCTATCTTACTGATGAGAAAACTGAAAAATACTGTGGTTAGGTAACTCGCCCAAAATATGGTATGCTTGGCATGCTCACATACCAAGAAATAATCAAACCAAATGCAGAATCCAGATCTTTGTGACTCAAAGTTGGGGCTTGTTCCATACACATGCAGCCTGCCCCCAAGCCTGTTGCATGAGGTTGGCTCCATTGCTTTCAATCTAATAAAATGATTTCGGGCAGAGCTGGAAGGTGGGGGGTATGGAAGGAAGGGGGTGAGGAAGGAGGGGTGAGACCCCTGAACAAAGGACGAAGTATTGTGAATAGAAGTGCCCAAGCCTTTTATCCACTTAAATGTGCTACCTCATTGTCATCTGTTTTTCTTAACTCTTTTAAGTCCCAGAAGAGGAAGATTAAGTTGCGTGTGTGTGTGTGTGTGTGTGTGTGTGTGTTCTTAGTAAAGGTATGCAGGTACAGGAAGAGAAGTTAAGGGATGTGAAACGGTGAAAGATAAAACAAAAATCTTTCAATATCTTTTTATTGCTGTCTGCAAACACTTTGTAGTATTAGGAAGTAGAACCATAGGAAATCGCCATATTTATAAGTGAAACTATTCAAATATTAGCAGTTTCCTGTGATTCAACCTAACAATTTTTATCAGTTATTTTATCACGGTTACTATCAATTACTTTATCAATTTTTATCAGTTGCAAACAATAGATATTTAAGGGTCTAACCCTGAATTTAGCACAACCCAAGTAGGAGTGCTTTAAAACCACCGTCAGACGTATCTGGGACACAGAAGTGGTACTTTCTGCCTGCAACCTTCACTTGACCTTGGAAACAGAGAGACCAAGCTCCTTTCTGAGCCTTCAATTCTCTGGGTGCCATAAGCATTCTTAGAGATGTAGAATCCCCCTAAGGAGACTCACAGGCTGCCCCAGGTTGCTCAGTGTAAAGGACGTTAACATATGAAAGGAAAGAATGTGAAGGTCAGAGCTGGGGAGGTGGGGCCTCAGGGAAGAGAATCCCTGCTTCAGCAAGGACCACGTGGACTGAAGCTGGTACCGGCTCACTGGCCCACAGCGGGGTCTCTCTGGTGGAAATAGGTGAACCAGGCTAACTGCCATGAAGATGACCCAACTTTGCTTCTCTGCAAATGTTCTGTGGATTTTTCTGCAGCGGAAGGAATTCCTTGTGCTCTGCTGGCCATCCCTAAAAATACAGCAGTTTTGTTAAGCGTGCACAGGAACAAGGGGATTCACGCCCAGCTGCCATCTCTGAAGCAGGCTGTCTCTCTCTTTCCTTAGCCAATATAATGGCCAGAATGAAAGCTGGTCCTACTTGAAGGGAGAGCCTGGTGTAGAACCAGAGAGAAAGTAAATTCCCAAAATATTTAAGAGGAAGAAACCTATGATTCCAAATGTATTTGGCTAGTTTCTTATGTCTATACCAGAGTCTAGTACCTTGTGACATTTCACTTCCTGTGAAACTGATGCCCACAGTTTAACAGGCACATTTAAGCGATCATTACAAGTCACACTACCTTGAAATGCTAACAGCCTCTATCAAAGACAAAATGGAAATGAAGAAAAGTTTAGCCTTGTAAATATGAATGGTCACGTGTTCTATACAAACAGGTTATTTCTAACCTGCAAAAAACTCACCTTAAGATTTAAGTGTACATAGGATTTTTTTATAAATATGTATGATATTTATTCTAGTTATCTTTATAAAAGACTTTGAATTCTTGTAAGAAAGATCTCTGTAGGTTCAAATCAGTTCAGTGATAAATTGTCCTTGAAATGTTAAACTAATGTTTGTGCTCATTTCATTTAATATTTTTAAAACCTTTATGGCCAAATCATCTCATCTTTGGAACGTTCTAAAACTCTAGAGATAACTTTAACATTTAAAAAATGCATTTCTGTTACACTTTTCTTCAACTCAGCTGTGATGTTCGTTGTTTTTTTTTTTTTTTAATATTCATAGGGGCGGGTGCCTAGAGGTAGCCTCAATCAACCAAACCACAGTCACAGTCAAAGAACATGTCATTTTTAAAAAGTTAATATGTGAAGGTGGACCTATTATAAAAATGGAATGAAAAGAGAGGCAAAAGTCTTTTTGTTTTTCAGGAAAATATGAATAAAGGTGCCAGCAGCTTGTGTTTATTATAATGCCTGACTCCAAAAACTTCAAGTGCAAGAAAATGTCTAAGGTCTCGTTAATATTGAAAGTAACCTCTGAACAGTACGATTCTCCTTTGAAAGATGAAGAAAATGAATCCCAAGGAAGGATGCTGACTGGGTCAGCAATTCCTTGGTGGCTTCAAGCACCATCATTAGCTGAAATTACCTGATGGCATCTGGCACCTTGGGGGCCTGCCTCTACCCTGAGCCATATCTCACCCCCACCCCCATTCTCACTCCAGGCCATGTTGCAGGCTGGTCCATATTTGCAAACCATTAACCCAGAGATTGCTGCTTCCAGCCTCAGCATTTAGAATTGCTTTCAGAGTAAGACTGTAAAACCTCTTCAAGGACGGGGGCAATAATCTGGGCACCTTTTAAACTTCCTGCTCTAAAACAGAGGTCGTCATATAATCTAGTACAGTCGTCCTCCCTTATCCGCGGGAGGTACGTTCCAAGATCCGCAGTGGCTTCCTGATCCCACAGATAGTAGCAAACCATATATAAACTATGTTTTCTCCTATACATATATACATAGCTGTGATAGTTTCATTTATAAATTAGGCACAGTAAGAGATTAACAATAAAAATTAATAATAAGTTAAAACAATTACAACAATATACTGTAATAAAAGATATGTGACCATGGTCTCTCTCTTTCCCTCTCTCTCAAAATGTCTTATTGTATTGTACTCGCCCTCTTCGTTGTGATGAGCTAAGATGATAAAATGCCCATGTGATGAGAGGAAGTGAAGTGAATGAGACGTTAGTAAGTCAAACGAAGGTTACGTGAACACACGCACTATAATACCGGACAATTCATCTGAAAACCAAGAACGGCTGCTGTGTGACTCACGGGCGGGTAACGTACACGTGGAGATGCTGGACAGAGGGATGGTTCACGTGCCAGGCAGGACAGGGCAGCGTGTCGCGAGACTTCGTCACGCTACTCAGAACGGTGGCGCGTGCTCTAAAAATCACGAATGGTTTATTCCTGGAATTTTCCCTTTACGATTTTCAGGCCATGGTTGACCACAGGGAACTGAAACCACAGAAAGCGAAACTGGGGACAAGAGGGACCACTGTACAAAACAAACGTGGATTGTTTCGAGCCGGAATACCAGTGGATCTCAGGCAGAAGGGATACCCTTAACTTTCCAGCTTCGTGGCAATTTAAAGAGATATTCGTGTGGATCAAATTCACTAAGTAAACACACCAGCTAAGGTTTGTTTTCATTTGTGTGCAAAAATATACATACAATTGTAGAAAATGAACAAGGCTGGCATCATGCTTGTGCAGCTTGTGCAAGAGCCCTGAGCTCAGAAGGGCCCCATGCCCAGTTTAAAACTCTGCTGTCGTGGTCTCGAAATTCTTAATAACTTGGAACAAGGGGTCACTCTACATTTCCATTGTGCACGGAGCCCTGCAAATTACATAGCTGCTCCTGACAATGAGAGGCCACGCTCGATTCTTGGGGGCCTTCTGAGTCAGCCATCAGAAGGTGTTATTATTCCTACATCCTTTGACTTCAGATGGATTTCACTCAAGGCTTTTATTACTAGCATGTTCTCAAACGAGAAAAGGGAAGCGCACGCTGTCCACATTTTTAAACAAAACGACTGAGGACACAGCATGTGCACGCAGTCATCCTTATTCATGTAAAATAGTAGCAAGCAGCCGAGTAGATTGTTCCTATAGTCGATGGTCAAGTCAACCTCACCTCGAAGGTCCATTGTGTGCCAGACACTGTTTTGGGCACTGGAGATGGTGATAAACAAGATAATGGCCCCTGCTTTCAGCAGGCTTGCATTGTAGCTGGGAGAAATGGACAGTAAATCTAAACAAATCAGTCAATTCTATGTGAGAAGGTGATGGATTGTAGAAAAATAAAGCAGCAAAGGGGCAGAGGGGATGTTTTAAATAGGATAGTCAGAGAAGAGGTCAACGAGGAGATGGCGTTTGAGCCAAGCTTGGGAAGAAATAAAGGCCCAAGTCATGCATTCTCTGGCTGGGAAACAGGAAGTGCAAAGGCTCCAGGGGAGGACTGTGCCGTCTGAGGACTAGCAGGAAGGAAGTGAAAGGGAGAAAGAGGAGGAAAAGATGAAGTCATAAAGGCGATTGGAGTCCAGCCTTACATGAACTCATAGAGCACCGTAAAAACTTTACTGAGTAAGAAAGGGAAGCAATTGAAGGTGTGGAGCTTTGAGTGTGACATGACAAGATTAAACTGCATCGTTCTGGCTGCTGTGAAGAGGGACAAAAAGCTCTGGGATGAGACCAGTAGACTGGATAGGAGAAAATTGCAATCATCCAAACAAAGGTGATCATAGCTTGGACTAGGTGATTGGCAGTGGAGAGGTTGAGAAGTGGCTAGATTTTTGATTATTTGGAAGGCAGAGCTGATTGGATTTGCTGAAGGGTAACCAAAAATAATAACAATAACAACAATAAACATAATAACAAGATCTTAGACTATATCCTTCAACTAGCCTAATTTCCTGCCAACTTGGCTATCAGCATTATCTCAGCCCATCTTCACGATAGTAACCCTGGGTAAGAATTATTATCTCCACCTTACGGATGAGGGAAATGGGACTAACTAGTTGTAGAGGAGACATTGGTCTACGTAGAGCCAAAACCTTACCAGCACACCATGCTGAGTGGATGCTAGATCTCAGAGTCAACTCAGGAATGAATGAATGAATATATACATACACATACATACATACATATATACAGGCATGAGAAGTCTTATTTGGACTCTGAAGTTTATTCTGTTTACTGGCTGAAAGGTTTGCTAATAGCGAGTTAGCACGGGGGTGCCATGATGAACTTTGTGCTGGGAAGATGAGAGGCTTCCTACCAGGCACTAATTTAAGAGAAATGAGCTCATCTAGTTCTTTGAAGAACTTTAACAACCATGGAATTTCGCCAGTAGGGTAAAACCTGAGCCAGATAGATACCCAGGAAGGCGGCTTCATACCAGCCCCCTTCACAAAAAGCCCGTAGCGGCTCCCAGGCTTGCGATAATGGAGGCAGGGACTACATAAATGGCTCTAGAGTTGAAGGGAAGCTTTTGCCCTGGGGGCTGAATGCACTGACAGGTCTCTGCCTCCAAATTGGGGATGCACAGGGGAGGGGATGGGAAGCTGTCAGCTAGAAGTGAAGGATTGAAGAGGGCTGGGAGCCTGGTTAGGAGAGGCAGCTGTAAAGTAGCTGGCTGGTCTTTGCCAGTCTGAAAGTGCCCTTGCTAAAAAACGAGACCGGCCCCTGTAGGCTTCAGAGAACTACTGCCATTTGTTATCCACACAGTTTATTGAAAAGTGAAGGCTTGGCATGGGGGCTAAGGAAGGGGACATGGGTGCCCCTGAAAATAAATGAAGTGAGATGATGTTCTGGTTACTACTGCTGCCTAACAATCGGCCCCAAACTTGGTGACATAAAACAATGACTTCATTATGCCCGTGGGTTCCATGTGTTTGGCATTCCGGCAGGGCACAGTGGATGCTGCTTGTCTTGGCTCCGTGGTATCTGGAGGCTGGACTGGGAAGATACGGAGATTGGAGGGGGAGGCGGGGAGTGACGTGAAAGCCGCGGACCGGAATCATCTGGAAAAGTCTTTACGCGCAGATCTGGTGGTTGATGATGGCTGCTGTTTGGGACCTGACCCGAGGTTGCTGGCCAGAACGCACGACCCGGGCTTCCTCGTGACACGACCGTGACCATGCCGTGGGAGTCAGATTTCTTACATGGAAGCTCAGGGACCCAACGGGGTGCATATTAACAAAAAAGGTGACAGCTGCATTGCCTTTTCTGGGCCATCCTTGGAAATTTTAGAGTCACTTTTGCTGCATTTTGTTGGTTATCAGCAGGTCACAAGCCCACCCAAACTCAAGGGAAAGTGACATAGCTCTGCCTCCCCTCCACATCGGAATGACTGTCAAAGAATTTGTGTCCATGCTGGAAACCACTAAAGAGGAGCTTAAAATATTCTGGCATCTGGGGAGCTGCCGTTATCCCAAGATCTGGGAGGAGAGTGGGAAGGTGTGGTGACCTTTGGGGTCATCCACCGCACAGGAAGTGCCTTCATCTGTTCTCTACCCCTTTTCCTCTCACCATCGCTCCCCTTGTCCTCTGAAATGAGGTGGATCCTGTCCTAACTTGGTGTCGTAGAGAGGACATTATTTTCCTAATGGTTCGTCAGAGTCTACAAGTTTATTCTTATTTCTCTTGCTCCTTTATATACAAGGGTATTGCTCCCTGCCTTAATACAGGGATTAGAATTCCAGACGACTTGAGTTCAAATCCTGACACCATGATTTCTTAGTGTTCTGACTTTGGACAAGTGGCCTGACGTCTCTGAATCTCCGTTTCCTCATGTACAAATGGAAGCTTTATAAGGATAAGAAGGAACGATGCCTGGCAGAGAATAGCCATTCAAGAAATGTAAGATGATGACCCTGTTTTAAACTGTGGCTCACAATGGTTTTTTATTTTTTTCAATGACTTTCCTACTCTTTGTACTTTGTTCATGGTTTCGACCCAGATAGACCATATTCACATCCTGACCTCCAGTTCTACTAGCTGTGTGGCTTCAGGCAGTCAGTCTCTTCATCCCTTTTAGCCTCAGTTTTGTCATAATGTGTACAGTAGATAGTAATAAAGGTCTCAAGGGTATTTGGGTTTATTAAATAAAATTACACATATAAAGCAGCAACACCAGACCAGGATCTCATGAGGATGAATTCCTTTCCCTGTCCCATCTCACCCCACCCACCTCATCATACATACCCCTATCATTTCTTCTTTAGAATCACTAAAGTGAGCAAAGTTTACTTAAAGTTTTAGAAATTTCTCTCCAACTCTATCTCATGTGCTTCTGCCATCAATAACCATTCCCAATTTCCCAGTCTCCCACCATGAAAATTAAAAATACCTGACCCTTTTGTGAGGGGAGGTTGCTTAGTGCCTGATCCACTGGATCCTGGGGCAGAGAGTCAGCAGGACAGCCCCGGTTAGGCTGGGGGCGGCCCCAGGTCACAGGGGGAGGCCTTGCCTGGGGGCCTGGATAAATGCATTAACCAGGCCTGACTCCAGCCCCCTGGTGGGGAGGCTGACACCCGCAAGCCAGAGGGAAAATCCCTCTTGTTGTAGGTCTGTTACTCAATTTCCAGCCTTTGTACTGAAGGAGCAACCGAGAGACATTATTGCCATTATTGCCGAAGCCCAGGGTTTTCTCATTTAGAGCTAACTGAGCTTACGGTGACAGCATCTGCCAGGGTGTGACTTCCTCTCAAGGGAAGAAAAGCCTTAAACAATTCTCCCCCCAAATGGGGGAGGTCTTAAGTGATTCCAGTCCTCTCTGTAGTGTCTTTGCCCAAATGCAGCCACAAACGTGTTCCCTGGCAGCCCAGAAGAAATCATCCCCCTTTTTTTTTAATGAAAAGAGAAGTTATTTATCAGTGAAAGGAATCTGAGTGTTTATATCCCTTAGACCAAGAGAGGAGACACAGCCCCTGGGAAAAGGCTGGCCGGAAAGTTGGACGCCTTTCTCCTTCCTGTTTCTTCTTCCAGAATTTTTTAGGGAGCACCGTGGGGGTTGAAAGTGTCATCTTTTTTTCTTTTTCCTTTCACGTTACCCCATGTCTACAACCACTAGAATGACTTATGCCTTCAACGAACATTTACCGAGCATCTATTCTGTGCCTGGTTACGTGACCCATCCTGGGCTCATAGAGATGAATTAAGAAAGATCCAGGCTTAATGATGCTCCATGTATGTTTTGGTGTGAGATGCTGGGCTGACCATATGCATGACAACACAAATGTCACCTGGTATCTAAGTGCTGTGGCTGGGCCCGACAGAGCAGTTCCACAGGAGGACCAACAGCTTCTGGTGACGAGTGAGCAGTGGATGAGTGGGTGTTTGCTGTGTGGGAAGGAGCAGGAGAGTATTTTAGCAAGGAGGGGTGGCGTGTGCGAAGTCATGAGGCCGCCTGGTTGTTGGGTGCAAGGAGGATTCAGCCGGAAGTGTGGCGGAACTCGTGAGCCAGGCTGGAACGTGCCATGCTACAGAACCTGGCCTTGTTCCCGCCTTCCGAAGAGCTGCCCTTCCATATTAGAGCAGCTGGCAGGCGACTGTCTGACACGGACCTGGGGCTTCCTCAGTTTCCCCCATCTGCATAAACATAAAATGACCGATTCTCCATGTCCTTGAATGGCCTGGATGAGCGACACAGCATACGTGGCTTCCAGCTTTCATCTGCTTCATGGTTCAAGAGTGAAAACATTCATTTATTTTTATGAGACACATGGGCTTGGTGATTTTTTTTTTTATTATTAAAAATAAAATTCTTGAGAAAAATTCAAAACTTTAGTTTCACAGATTCCAACGACATAAAGTTTGGACTATCTCTCAGGCAAAGCCGGGACTGATTTATGGTGAATGACATTGAACCACATGGGTTTTTTTGAAACAAAAATTAGGATGTGCATTACTTTCCTCACCCTTTCTCTCCATATCCCCCCAAAACAAAAACTTGCAACTATTTCATTTTGGTACTGTCCAAGGAATGAGCTGGCTGGTTGGTGCAATAAGTCCAGCTCAGAGCTGGGTGTTTCAACTGGTGACCACCCAGGATGTCCAGTTGACTAATGAGAAAATACCGCTTAAGAGGAGAGCGTGGGAGACTGTCTCCCTGCTCCTTCTTCAGCCTCAGACCCCAAAGAATTGGGACTTGGTGTTTTGTGCTAAGGGAGACCTGTGTCTGAATTTGCCTTGTGCTGGGGGTGAGGGATAAGTATGGGGTTATGGATGCTGTAGTGAAGTCAGCCCAACGTAGGAGGAAAAATAGGCTTTGGAAAGAAATGAGCATGATTGAGGGGTTAGACGACATAGGGCATTAAAGTTCAGGAAGGCCTTGCACCAGAACC
>CM053514.1:5032746-5062239 GCA_028627145.1 Eidolon dupreanum
GTATTTACCAAAATTATTTAATTAATGTTTCATTCACTGCTTATCTTTGCTTAACATTACATTAAGAAAATATTTCTATGTCTCAAAGAAGTCTTCAGAAATGATTTTTATGCATAATTAATTTAACCATCCTCTTATATTGGAAATTTTGTTATTTCCAAATTTTTCATTCTTATACCAATGTGATAAAAATTCTTACATAGACTCCTATGTACATTACTGATTATGTCCTTAGCATCAATTTTTAAAAGAGGCATTCCTAAATGACAGTCTACATATAATTTTATCCAAAAACCCATAAGAATCTGCACTCTTATTGGAAAGGTAGGCGTACGCCCATTTCCCAACCTCTCTCCAACATTGGATACTATCTTTAAAAAAAAATGCCAACTGGACAATATACCACTCAAGATTTTCCTTCTCTTAAAACAACACCTCCTTCTTCTCTTCGACTTTTTAAAAGCAAAAATATTTGATTGAACAAATATGTACTGACCATCAACTTGTGTAAACAAGGCCCTCAATTCTCAGTTCCTCTAAGCAGTATCGGCCTGATGGAGTTTCTTGGCTCCCGTAAGAAGCACGACTTTGCCATGTGCCCGGGGGGCTTGGAACTGCAAATACAGCCAATAAGGGGAAAATCCGCAGCGACGTATCTTGGTGCAGTGCCACCATTTGTCAAACACTGTTATAAATAATGTCTTTAAGAGTTTCAGAGGTGTGCCTGTGTCTGGGAGGTGGGACATATGGAAAGTTCCCCTGGGGTGTCAATTCTGAAATGGAGTCCAATGACGAGGTCAGTGTTGCAGGTAGATTGTCCTTCTAAAACGGTGACTCCATGGGAATTCCCATAGTCTGTGACAGAGCCACCACTCACGAGGGTGAGAAGGTGAGATGAAAACAAATCTCCTCCCTTGAGATCTGTGTTACTTGGAAAATAATTAACTTTAGTGGGTGGTTTTGACATCTTTGAGATTCTGGCTTTAAGGTGACCTAGAAAAGGGAAATTTCCATTGAATTAAGCTGCTGCAGAAACGAGAATTTTTCCCAGATGACAGGGCAATCAAGTGACTTATCAAGTAAACCTTCATTTGGGAATCCAGAGCCATTCCAGTGTCAGCTGTTCTTGGACAGAAGAGGTAAGAGGTGGTGGGAAGGGGGTTGGCCTTTGGGTGGGATCTCATTTGCTTCCTCTTCTCAAAGGTTCACCATGCAAATCCATTTTATTCCCTTTATATGCTCCAAACTTCAGTCTCTTTTCTAAGAGGGGCAAATGGGGACCAGGTCAGTCAGTTTTTTGCCTACAAACTCAGAATTGATGGCTATTGCTCTTACCCAGGCCAGCACGCACAGACCCCCCTGAAGAACCGGGGCCCACATGGGATCCATTCCCGCTCCAACACCCTCAAACTCAGAACCTTCTCTCTTTGCGCCTGTACTCCAGGCTCTGGCTCCCTCACTCAGACTCCCCCGACTCTCACACAATTGCACATGTGTGTGTGCACGCACACACACACACCTGCAATGAGCAATGTGCCCAGCAGTTCTTTTACGAATGCTTCTTTGCACAGTGGGAACTTATCGTCTAGTTTTCCCAAAATTCACTCATTTTTCATTCCTACCTTTTTTAGCATGACTAGATTAGGGAGGACTGAGGCAATTCGACAGATGCTCCTCCAGTCCTTCGGTCTATGTATTATTTCCTTCAAAAATGAAGAAAATTCACATTACTCAATGTCTACCCATGATATAAATAAATGTTTTATATGTAGCAGAGTGTAATTGCCATGCTCCAAGTTAAATTAACCCATTTTAAAACTTTACAGGAAATATCTTAATTTTCTTTAGATTCCCAGGAGAGATAGATTGGAGAAATAAATATCCTCACCCTTCTACCAGGGAGAAAAAGTAGCTCATTTTGGCACAATTTGAGTTCAGAGAAACTGTATAAGTAAATGAATATACAGGTATATATTTTTTTAGACCACTTTGTTCCCAAAAGGATTTTATCACAGCGGAGAAGCTAACACACAAAGACTGTGGCAACTTTTACTTCAATTTGCTGAAGCAAAAGGAAAAACTCAAGCCTCTATTTGGAGTTGGATTCTCAGGACTTTATCTCACCCATCCCCCATGACCGTGAGCAGAAGTTCAAGGAGACTTAAGAAAGAAAGTGACCGAGTCAAGGTTTTGCGGGTTAAAGCTGATTTTATTTTTTGTGTTGGGATTCCCTACAACACAAAACAAGTTTTCTTGTCTCCCCTGAGGTTTCCCCTTGATGGGGTGCTCCTCTCCGGGGAGGGAAGCACGTGTACTCATCAGCGTATTGTTTAGATCATGAAATGGGCAGGAGCCTCAAACAGCTAACACAACGGAGTGAAGCTGCAAGTCAAGAGAAGCTGTAAGTCAACAGCAGAAAGGCTGCCCCGAGCCTGGGTTGGTCCTGCCAGTAGGTGTTACTTTAGCCAATAATCCGGGGCACTCCAGGGATGGAGGATGGTCCCCTCCTGCCAAGAAACACCAAACAAAACTCCAAACCAAACTGAAAGCTGCCCATTCTGAAAGTCCCCTCTGAAGGCAGAGTCAGGCCCCTAAGACAGGATCCAGAGCTCACTTGAGGGGGTTGACAACAGTCCTGCCCAGCAGAGGCGGAAATGGAGAGCCTCCTGGTTGCCACTGCAGGCCACTTCACGTCATCGTTCCAGTGGCCTTTGTCATCAGGATTAGTACAATTTAATGCAATTTCAACAATAACCACCCTCACTTAGCGTCTGAGGCCACGAGAGCCCATCCAGCACAGTTTCTTAGCTCTGGCCTCCTTCGCCGTGATTCAGTTCTCAAGTATGCTTTCCCTGTCCTCTCTTGCTTTTACTTCTCTCTGAAGGTGCTTTTCACTCTAGCTTGAGGACCCAAATTCCCCTGGTTTCCCTATTTAGAGCATGTGCTTTATGAATTCAGAGACATCAGAACCAAAGTGAAACTTCCCCACTGACCTGCAGGGACCACCATATTGAAACTGATTCTGAGGGTCTGATTTCTGTACAGGTTTGTTACCTTGGTTTGTAGTCCTTAAGCCCATTTTATATTCAAAAGGTCCTCCCAGCCAGCAGGGAACACCACAATCTGTCACTGTTAGGACAATCAGCTTCAGGACCATTTGCAAGTTGCTTTCTGGTTTTATGACTTGGATTTATGACTCTACCTTCACCTTCCTCCCTTCTTTTCTGAAGTTAGAGACTTAACAAGTAGTGAAGGTATCCTTAGAGACCAATTAATCCAGGGGTTAGCAAGCTCGTTCTATAAAGGGCCACAATAAATACTTTTTGCTTGGTGGATTATGTGGTCTCTGTTGCAACTACTCAACTCTGCTGTCTTAGCCAGCAAACTGGCACAGACAATATGTAAACAAATGACTGTGGCTGTGTTCTAGTAAAACTTTATTGACAAAAACTAGCAATGCACAGGGACCCCTTGTGAGTTAATGTTCTCATTTTCTTCTCTTTCTCCTCCTCCTCCTTCTCCTCCTTCTTCTCCTTCTTCTTCCTCCTCCTCCTCCTCCTCTTTTTCCTCTTCTTCCTTCTTCCTTCTTCCTTCCTCCTCCTCCTCCTCCTCCTTTAGATAAGGTAACAAGATCTCAGAAAGGTCTACTGACTTGGGCAAGGTTACATGGCTAGTAACTGAGAGGGAGAGGAGGAATCAAGGTTTCCAGAACCCCCCTTTACAGAGCTCTCTTATTCTCTGTGCTTTTTCCTCTAGTTGAAGTTTGCCAAAAAAGCCTGAAAGAATCTCAGTCTTCTGTGATTGTCTAAGATCTATCAAACACCCATTGGATAAAAGTACTTTATTACTTATTGGCCCAAAATGGCACAGAAACATGATGCTATAAATACTAGCTTCCGTGACTCTGGTCCTTGGGGTGGCTCAGCCGCTGACTTCCTGGTAGGCAGAAGCAGTTCTGGGTCTAATTCCTGCACAGATCTATTATTTTTCTTAAAGTCCATGAGCCCATATTAAGACCTCAGCTGTGACCAAGTCTTTATCTACTTCCTCCAATTTTACCTCTGGTCACATAGGGACAAGGTGAGAGAGAATGTGTGGAATTATGATAGGCCCATCTCCCTACCACTAAAAAACAACTGAAAGTAGATGCTCCCTTTTCAAATACATTTTTAAATAAATTAATTTGCCCTGTTACTGGATATCATGTTTTTGGCCCAGATAAAACACTCCTTGGAAGGTGCCATGATGAAGCAGAAATAATCTATGTGTCAGATCCTTGTTGTCTTGAGCTGTGTGCATTGAACTAGCCAACTTCTCAGTTTCCAGATGTGAACAATAGAAATAGTGAGATTTTCCCTAAAGAGCTCTTGCTCAGATGATATAGAGATTGGCCATGTAATTTATTGTCTAAACCAGAATACTTCCGAAAGTGAAAAGGAGTTCTACTATTAATTATGCTAGACCAATAGACAAAAATCTGGGCCAGGGTATATGGCCACCAGAGTTAGACAGGATGGCACCTAGCTCATAGTTACTTGACAACTCTTAGTGTTCTTTCTCTTCCTTTTTCTCAAGAATTCAAGCAATTCCACATTAACCTTCTTCTCTTCTGTTTGCAAATGTGATTTCAAGCACCCCGACTGGACAGCGAAGCTTCGTTGATGACGTCCACGTACCGCTCCCTCTCCTTACCCAGCGCTGCCGCAGACCAGAGCAGGATGCTCTGGTTTGCTTGTTCCGCCCATCCAACCTCTCTGTGACACCAGCAGGGCCGGGGTGGGGGGCGGGGTGCAAAAGGAGATGACATTCACTATTCTGCCAGAAGCACAGATGGCAATCTGAAACAACAACATTCCTATTCGGGAAGGAGAAGCGCTGTGCTGTGAATACGGCGCTTATGAAGGCAGGAGGGCGGAGCGCCCCGGCTGGGCGGAGGGCTGCGCGGGGGTTTCTGATCGGTTCAGCCCACGTGCACTCCATGAGCTCGCTCAGAAATAATAAAGCCTCTATGCTCCCTCAGTCTCGTATTTGTCTTAAACTCGGGCCCACCAAATTGTGCCAAATTATGTGTTGTTCAACTCGCACGGCCCTGAGAACACTAAGCTCATTTTGCAAGTTAACTGTGCCGTATTTATAAGATTTCAGCATTACAACCAGGAGTCAGCGACAGAGAAAGGGAAATAAGCAGATAATTTTTTTTTAAAACGCAAAGCTACAGTCACTTTTCATTTCAAGCGTGGATCGAGATTAAATCCGCTCGATTCCCTGTGTGACCTTTACACACATGCACACGTAGGCAGGCTCATTCAGTAGTCTGTGTGAGGACATGCAAATAAAGAAGATTAAGGTAAACATGAAGGCGGTGTGTTTCTGGATTTTGCATTTATTTTAAGACGGGACATTTTGGATGCACTTTACTTCCACTCCATAGAGTATCTTTTTTTTCTATATGAAGTTGTCATTTATTCATTTCTATTTCAAGCTAGCTATTTTATCCAGTCAAGAAAATAATAATAACAAAAAATTCTTTCGAGATGTTACTTTTCCAAAATCTTTTTTTTTTTAAGTTTCTTCTTCTTCTCCCTCTACTCCTGTAGTCCCCTCCACAGTCAGACAGCGGTTAAGGGTTTGTAGTGTAGGGCCAAGCCTGGCTCTACCACTTCCTACAATGTGCCATTGAGCAAGGTACTTGACTTCTTTAAGCCTCAGTTTCCTCATCTGAAAACGGAGCTAATGATAGTCTCTATTTTCACAAAGTTTCTGTAAGGACTAAATACATATAAAGTGCTTAGCAGTTTAGTGGGCACATGAGGAGGGGTCCAAAGTGTTGGCTCTTACTCCCACTCCTAACAACTCAGCGTAGTTACTTCCTCCTCTGTAAAACCCCTCCCTGCTCTCTATCAGTGGTAACTCAAGTTCGGGCTTCCTTGCTGCACCCCTGAATTGCTGAGTGGTCTCCTGCCTGGCCTCCGTGCTACCTATTTCATCCTATCTGCCAATCTAGCCTGTGAACACCTATTAAATGTCTTACTAAACTAGCATTCTCATGCGCACCTCTTTGCAAACACCCTAGAAGCTCCCGATTGCTATGAGTAAAATCCAAATTCCCAAAAGGTGATAATTCAAGGTCTGACACAATCTGCTTTGATCTCCCTTTCCCAGCTCACCTTAAACCCCAAATATGAATTACTAATTGCCTCCCACACCCCAGCAGGAATCACCCCTTTTCCTCCTGCACACCTCTCCTTCTTCCAGGGCCATCTTAACTCCCCCTCCTCTATAAAGCTTTGTCTACCTTCTGCACCATCACGGACCCGTCCCCTGCAGCAAATCCAGCTCCTGTCACCATAGCTCACGTGGCACCTAGTTATAAGCTATCTTATGACAGCTCTATGATCAAATTAATATATTTTCCCAACTAGAATGTGGACTTTTGGGGAGCAAAGAATACAGCTTAAATTCTTTCTGCTACCTCTACATAGTAGGTGCTCAATAAACAGTTTGTTGAATGAATAAGTTAAGAGAAATGAAATGTAGAATGTAAGAGGTCCACATTTTATAATCTAAAAATCACACTCTATGATAAAGACCAAAGGCCCTCATTTATAATGACTGTAATAGATTTTTCTATCCCAGAAATGTATAAAATGCTATTACTCATACAAATGATACTGAAAGATAGGAATGATATTTCTTCGGGCCACTTCTTGTAGAAGAATATTCCAGAAAATTTGGTCTACTCAGAAATAAATGCAAAAAAAAAAAAAAAAAAAAAAGAGCTATATTTAACTGTTATAGTAAACCCATTTATTTGCAAAATCTCCTGAGATCAATCTACGTTTTACTAAATTTCCAAGGAACAATGTCCATGAAATGATTATCTAACCTACATACACCAACCCATCAAACACAATAACGATTCTAATGAATTTTTATTTTCTAAATACATAATATACCTCAAAGCTCTCTTTAGACCCATATTGGTCACAAAGGCAAAATAATTTTTTGCATTCGTGGAGAAACTTGATAATGTCTCAACACTGCCCCAATGTCTGACACATATGCTACCCATCAGACCTCGAAATATGTATAAATGCATCTGTTTTTACTCAGAGCCCCCTTTTACATCTTTATGAAGTGAGCAAAACTGAAAAGTCACAAGGAATAAAAAGATGGTTGTAATATACACAATACTAATCGCTTAATCCTCCCTCTAGTGCCTAAGCTGTCATGGCCAAGGATGACAATGCCGACACTAATACATGCTGTCTGCGGGAGCTGTCACTGCCGTCCGCATCCCCGACTTCATTCGTCAATACCAGAGGGATTACGGAGAGACAAAGTACATAACTGAGTAAAGTTTGTGTCCAACACGGATCCAGTTTCCTTGTTTGTCAGTGAGTGCTGATGGGTCCAAGAGGATGGTGATGACACCAGCTGAGCTCTCTGCAGGCAGATGCCAGGGGACGTCTGTTCCAACACACAGTAATAGGCAGAAGAGGCCAGAAAGAATGAGTCAGTGGACCCGGTCTCACCTAACTCGTACTTAACCAGAGAAGTTCCAATACTGCTGAAATCCAACAGGAGAAAGAGTTGGCTCTTAAAGCACCTGGATGCTTGGAAACCAAAACGCAGAGGCTACCTCCATCGTTGTTTGAGCCAGAGCAATCACGTCACTCATCCGGGCCTCCCACAGCTCCGCATGAAGGGTAAGTGGAAGAATAACCGCTCGGGGTGCAGTGAGGCTAAAGGAAGCGAAGGCAGCTGTGCTCCTGGGTTGGCTCCCACAGCTCTCAGAGATGGCTCACCACGGGGAGGAAGCAGCACCCACTGTTTGGTAGTCCTGAACTTATCGAAAAGTTGCACAGCCTTCTCTCTGCTTTGGCTGGGGACGTCCAGCATATGTGTGACACAAAGCTCAGCTCATCTTTATTTAAAGACCATTGTCCGAAACACCAGTTCTGCTCTGCCATGCCTTCCCGAAACCCTCCTTCCCAGTCCAGCTGGCCTTCGGGGAGACAATGGATTGGGTCGAGTAGCCAGTCCTCATCAGAGTGGAGGCCGACACGGCCTAGAAGAATAACAGGGAGGTGACAAAAGGAAAACCCCTCCTCACCTGCCAACCCTGTGACTCTGGGTGCTTCACTCGAGCCTCCTTGCCCACCTGGAAAGTGGGCATCATCCCATCGACCGACAGTCTAGTGCCAAAACTGAAGGAGACTCTTTGTGTAAAAAATACCTGGCATTGTTTCTAGAACTTTGCAGCCACTCAAAAAAATATGTTATTAGCATCCTCTTCCTGAACACAGAGAATTCCTGGAACATGAAACGGTTAGGGACAGTTTCCAATGCATTGAGGCCAGAGCAGCTGGTCCTGGACTCAGTGAGATCTGGGGAGTGTAAGAAGGAGACAGTCGATGCCGTGGAAAGAAATATTCTATCAATATCTTCACAGTTGGCTCTGACAAATATGAGTTCGGTTTTCTGCGTCCGCCTTCAAGACACAGGGCAGCTTCAGCGGGACATCGAAGGCCTTGACCACAGCCTTTTGTGCCTCCACAGATAATTGAAAACACAAAGGGTAAGGCTTGGGGCTTCCCAGCCTATCACATCCAACGTCCAGTCAGATTTTCCAGACACTGTTTTCCCCTTACATAACAGAAAAACAGGTGCTGGGAGGGATGGGCTCAGTGCACAGCTAGCTTGGGGGAGGGACAGAAATGTTGGGGGAAATCTTGTCAAGGCGTTAACAAAACTGAGGCTTCCATTTCCCCAAAGTTTGCTTTCCATCACACCGGTCCATTTTCCACGTGATGGAAAATAACACATGTTGAGCGTCTCGCTAAACACACTGCCTGTATTCCAAGCTCATGGGGGCCATTCCAGGCAGGGAGGTGGCAAAACAGGGAATGCAGGGCTAGCTCTGTCCCTGTGAGTACTGGGGACTCACAGGGAATCCATCAGTATTCCCAAAGCCACCTCTAAGTAAACATACCATCCAAGTAAAAACAGCACGTTGCTCTTTGAACGCGGCTTTCAAACCCCCAGCCCAGCACTCGGGGGGCCACTGTCCCAATTCTCATGGGACTGAGGTGCAGCTGTGGATGTGGGATTTTCAGTCCTCAGAGAAAGTTCTGGACAAGCTGGGAAAAGCTGCTCATTCTCCCCAGCACCCCGACTCCAACCAGACTGTCCCTCGGAAGCCCCTGTCCCATGAAGAAATTCTGAGGCCACTATTATCCTCAAACTGTCTTTTCCCCAACTTTTGATTAAAGCTCAATTGATAAAAATGTCATTTACAGAAGATAGATTAAAAGATGTCTTTTATCTATTTTTTTTTTAATTTTGGATTTTAATCCTGAATTCGTTGGAGCTCCAGAAATAGGTAGTAATGGACCAAATTCTTTTAGTTCTTTTGTAAAATTCCTTTCTGTGGACCATGCTTTGGTATATTGCCTTATGTAATAGTGAAGACACTGTAGAATTCCATTGAATTTAATGGGGGGAGGGAAGTGATGAGGACAATGGTAATTATATGATCCATCATCATCCTCAATATTCTGGAGAAATTTGTTTTAAATCTAAATGCCAAGGGAATCTCTGTGCCCCTTGAGAAAATGGATTTTCTATAGTTTTATGAAAATTAGCATCATATACTTTATCTTGTTTCTCTTTTTACTTTGACCAGCAAGATAAAATAT
Organism: Eidolon dupreanum; assembly: GCA_028627145.1. Classification (NCBI taxonomy): domain Eukaryota; kingdom Metazoa; phylum Chordata; class Mammalia; order Chiroptera; family Pteropodidae; genus Eidolon; species Eidolon dupreanum. Next base: position 5,042,448 of record CM053514.1, read on the forward strand.
TCAGGTCAAATTTGTTGCTCAGTATTAAAAATTGTAAAGGAACTGTTGTCTGTATATTCACATTTTAACTTTCTGCATCTTAATTTGTTACATAATATGACTAGTGATAGATGAAAATATGATCATTTGCATATTTCATTATAATTTTCAATTTCTTCTTACAAAAACCCAGAGATGTGGGTATTAATTATTTGGGGCATTTAAACTACAGGCTGGAATCTGTCAGACAAAGGACAACTTTGGTTCAACATTGGAGTGGGAATTAAGACAAGAGGCAGCTGAACAAATGTAGCAACCATTGGTTCAAAATTTTCTAATTTACTCCAACATTTGTCAACATCCATATGCTACATCTTCTATATGGGATTGAGAATACCTCGCTAAACGCGTCATAGCTACGGTCCCTAATTCACCATCTTTGCATGATCTCGGGTGAAGTGGGAAATAGCCTCGGTTCCTGTTGACCAGTGGGTGACAAATAACCAGCCTGAGGTCATCTGACTTTATATTCTCCGGTTACCTCAGGTGTAGACAGGTAATGGATTTGGAGTAGAATCTCCGCCTCAGTATTCATCACCAGTGTGATTTTGCGTATGTCATCTAAACAATTTAAGTCTTCGTCTTCTCATGGGTAAAGTAAGAAGAAAAATATCCATCTTAGAGTATAATTATGAAGACTCATCAAAATTATGCACAATGAAGCATGTCCCCTAGCCCCCACCCCACCACCCAGCACAATGTCTGGCATGTTTTGAGAGGCCTTAAAAAAAAAGTCTTAGCTGTTACTACAGAATAGTTAATCCTCAAACTGACAGGGTTCACACTGTCCCTGGCAGTGACTGGAGATTTTATCATAAACCTCTGGCAGCATTGCTTAATATAACTTTGGCCACTTTTGCTCATTTGTTAAAGGATACTACACAGGCCCAAAGCAGAGGCCCCACATTAAAGCGGTTATTATAGTGGGTCACTGGGGTTCTTTTTCCCTAGGCAACAATGAAACTGAATTAACAAGCATTCACCAGGGCCAACCATAGGCAAGGAACGTTAGAACTTTGCAAAAATAATAAACTCTTAAAGAGATACATCGCTACGCAGGCCAGCCGCTGGGGATGCTTGTTTTTCTGCGCATGCTGAGCCGGCTGCAGCCGACGCAGTGAAGCAGAAGCATGCTATGCAACGCTGTACGTGTCCATCTTTGGGATACCTGAGATCCAGCCCGTGGGAAGTCGCAGATACCTCTCAGGTTTTGTTAGCCGAGGCCTCATTGTCTTGTTCTGTCCCTCCTGTTTCCTGCTCCCTGTCTCCACACGGCATCTGTCCTGACGGAATTCAATATTCTGCGAGCTTCCTCACACCCTCTCCAAGTTCAAGTGCTAGGATGGGCAGAGTGAACAGAACTGATTACAAACCTCACCTCGTTTTTGGATCACAAAGTCCAACCTCTGGAAACAGAGAGACAAACGAGAAAGGACAACAGGGTTCAAAGACTCTCGAATCTCCAGCTGGAAGAATCAAATATTTCTGACACGCTCCATGAGCTGGAGATTTTAGAAAAGAAGAGAGGCCGTGCCAGTGTGGAGCACCTCCCGATAAATTTCATCCAGGCCATAAGTCGAACACGTGGCAAACTCAAGGAACGCATTCTCTGAGTTTTAGAGGTTCTCTCGGCCAACGTCTATTTAATATATGAATCAACCTTAGAAAATTTTCACTAACAGAGAAATGAAACCCATCCACGGCAGCCCACACCCCCTTTGGAATAGCTATCAAGTATAAACTAGTCTTCATTTGTCACACAAAACCTATGTAATTTCTCTCTCTATGGAAACTATTTATGTATTTAATGAGCACCTGCTATGGGGTCAGACACTGGGCACAGGGTGTGGTGGGGGGGATGGGAAACTCGGGAACAAGAGACACATTCTCTGCCCTGGTGGAGCTTACGGTCTAATTGTGGAGACAGACATGACTCAAACGTGACTGACCAGTGTGGGCCAAGTGCTCTGAGGGAAAGAGATGGTTCTACGGCACGGCTCCACCTATGCTCCAGGGATGGGGACAGGGGACAGGGTAGCTGGAAATACTCCTCAGGAGAAGTAGTGACAACTGAGAGCTAAAGGATGAATGGGAATTAACTCTTGAATAGGGGGAGGGGCCAAGGACATTTCAGAAAGAATAAGCCCAGGCGGGAGCACTCATGACACAGTCAAGGAACTAAAAGAAAGTCAGTTTGTGACTCTGCATAAAGCAAGTGGGTAGGAGCCAGCAGGCCACGCAAAGGGTTCTGTCTTTATTCTTGAAGTGGTGGGAACAATGGAAGGAGTGTGTGTATGTGTGTGTGTGTGTTGGACCCAATACATGCACCTACTCAAATTCTTGTCTCAACCCTCCCAGACTTCTGGTTGCTTACTCATGGAGAGCCTTTGATGACACAGCTGTGGTAGCTGCCACCGCACCCCAGCGCCGCCACTGTGTGGCCCACAGGATGCACGTCAGGCTCCAACACGCCCCTGGGGGCCCGGGTCCAGCCCTGCCAACTGGCTCCATGGAGGCCCTCTTCCTCCCACTTCTAGAAGCGGACGAACTTCCCTGCCTTAGGGGCTGGGATTTCACTTCCACAGGAAACAAATCCCTAAGGAGGAACCAGCAAGTTCTCTCACCCTACTCTTACTTTCTCCTACGGAGTGTCAGCGTCCCAGTGGTTACGGCCTGCCCGGAGATGCCTGACTGAGCCACCACCTGTGCCTCTTTGAGGCGCTGTAGCTAGCCTCATAATCACACTATCACCTCACATTCTCTTCCCTTTTTTTCATACCTTACTTCCCTTCTACCTGGCTCTTTGTCCCAGAGCTCCAACGAAGAAGCATCGGCACTTGAGCTTTGCCTTGGGCTCTGTGTTCTGGAGAAACTGTATTTGGAAGATAGTATTACACAGATGTGTGTGTGTGTGTGTGTGTACATGCTTGTGCATGGGGGGTATTTGGTGAAGAGAGAAGGAGGCGGGGCCATGACAGAGTCACCCAAAGTCAAAACATTTGTGCTTTGAAAAAATACCTTGTGGGTGTTAAAGGCGATGGTGACAGTCTAGGTGAGAGGTAGTGGCGACTTGTCCTCCCCGTTGCCCCTTTCAGCTCTTTGGATGTCCTGAGACAGCGGTCACCTTCCTCTGGAGACTTCTCTTCTTCAGGTTAAATATTTAAGCTCCTTCACTCCACAGCTGGCATGAGTTTTCTCGGCATCTTGTTCATTCTCACCTAGACAGTTTAGCGTGTCAATGTTCCTCTTGAAATGCGTGGCCTAGAACTAAATGTCAGAGTCCAGGTGCCCTTCAACCAACCAGAGCTGAAAGAATTGCCATCTTCCTTCTGCCAAAACACCTTTTCCCTCTCGGTTGAGCTTTGGGTCTTGAGCCACGTCGTTGGTCCTGTAGTCCAGGGCCACCTTGCTTCTTCTCCACTGGTATCCTGCTAGCTGCTATGTTTGTTGTTGTCATTTCAACTGATACATTGGGCCATGTATTCATTCCAATTACATTCCATCCTATTGCTTTTGGCCCCTTGCCCCAGCCTGTTGCAAGTTTGAAAGGAGATATAGTGTCGTGGTTAAGAGCAGGGGCTCAGAACGCAGACAGTCCTGGCTCAAGTTCTGGCTCCTTCTCTTATTAGGCGTGTGATTTGGGGGATATTGTTTATGTTCTCGAAACCTAAATTTACTCATTGAGGCTATGGGTATAAAAAAGAGTGCTGCTCTCTTAGTCAGTTTCTGTTAAATAATAACAAACATTCTCAAAATTTCAGTGGCTTACGGCAACACGCGTTTATTTTTACACTCATGCTCTGTAGATAGGCTGTAGTGATCCTGGCGATTTAGGTGGGACTCAGGCCTCCAGTTGCGTTTAGATCTGCTCTACCCGAAGACCCTTGCTGGTCCCCAGGCTAAGGGGCTACCGACTACCGGGAGTGTATTCTTCATGTACAGAGCGTAGTGGTGAAAGAATCCAAGTCAAATGCCCCAAACTCCTACGAACTGCTTCTGTAAAATGCAGATATCCTACTGGCCAGAGCCCACATCAGTGGGGCAGGAGCTTACACTCCGCCTACTCTCCTGCTGCAAAGTCAGGTGGTAATGGGAAGGGTCAATAAATTTATAACCAGAGGAGAGGGAAGAACTGGAAATAATCGTCTAACCTCACATCATCTAACTTCATTGGGCTCTTATGCAGAATACCCAGGTCATGCCTGGGAGGTAATTAGTTCAGTGCCTGGCACAGAGCGAACACGCAGGAAATGTTAGTAGTCATCACCGGCGATCACGAAGCTGTTACCCACCATCGTCGCTGTCTTTCCCAGATTTGGGCCATCCATAAGCACACCTGCTCTCTTTAACAAAGCAAATTTGTCATCACTGATATAACTTATGGTTACATCATTGCAGAAAAGGTGGCGTCTCTCTCACTAAGGGAGCTTGGCGGAAGGAGCAGAGCGCGAAGATCAGCCGACCCCAGATGGGCGGGGCCTACCTCGTGACTCTGCTTCCCTCGGGCTCACGTGACACTGAACACAGTGTCCTGCAGGAGTAGGGTGTGTTGGAGGGAGAAAGGGTAGACATTTGAAAACTTTAAGAATATTTCAGAAGTTTACCTCTAAAGGTTTAAAAAATAATTCCCACATATCACCTAAATGACTTTTTTCCCAACTGGAAAAGGGAAAGGCTGGCAAACAGGCAGGGAAGAAAAAGTGACTTATCTCCCTGATTAAAGCAAGCCTTCTCCCCCGGCTTTTGAGTAATCCATAAACATATGAAACAGTGCTCACTCTCATTAGTCATCAGGGAAATGTAAATTAAAACCATAATGAGATGCTGCTACACACCCAGCAGAAGAAAAAGACTGACAATACCAAGTAAAGGTGAGGATGTAAAGCAACTGGAATTTTCAAACACATCCCAGTGAGAGTGCATATTTACACAACCACTTTAGAAAACTTTTGGGCAGTAACGCTTTAATTTGAACATACACCCTACGATCCAATAATTTTATTCTGAAGTATACACCTCACAAAAATGCTTACATGTGTGCCCCAAAAACGTGGGCATGAATTTTCAAAACAGCATTATTTATAGTAACTCAAAATTGGAAACAACTCAAGTGTCCGTCAACAGTGAAATGGATGAATAAAGTGTATACTACATGATGAGCCATAGTGTGTATCAAGGAAAACAAAAAACCACGACTACACGCAGCAATATGGGTAAATTTCATAAAAACTATGTTGAATAAAAGAAGAGAAATGTAAAGTCTACATTGTATAAGGTTCTATTTTTATAGAGTTTAAGAGCAAATAAAACTAACCTCTTCTGTTCGGAGGAATAAAAATTATCCAAGGAGATGAGGGAAGGGTAAAGTTTGCAGAGGCCATGAGGACATTCTATTTCTTGAACTGGGAGGTGGCTATATCCTGAACTATATCTCCCAAAAGATAGATTTACCTCAAACCTCAGAATGTAACCTTATTTGGAATAAGGGTCTTCACAGATATAATTCAGGTAAAGATCTTAAGATGAAATCATCCTGGATTAGGGTGGGTTCTAAATCTAATTATGGATGACCTCAGCAGAGACAGAAAAAGAGAAGTCACAGAAACAGAGTGAAGAGGCCATACGAAGGCTCCTGAGAATGTGAAGGCAGAGACCGGGGTGATGCAGCCATAAGCCAAGGAACACCTGGAGTTACCAGAAGCTGGAGGAGACAAGGAAAGTGTCTCTTCTAGAGCCTTCAGAGGCACTGTAGCCCTGCTGAGACCTAGCTTTTGGACTTCTAGCTCCAGATCTGTGAAAGAATAAATTCCTGTTGTTTTAAATCGCCATGTTTGTGGTAATTTGTTATAGCTGGGAATTGGGATGATACTGTAATAAATACTTAAAACTGTGGAAGTAGCTTTGAAATTGGGTAATGGGCAGAAGATAGAAGAATTTTGAGGCACGTGATGGAAAAAGTCTAGGTTGCCTTGAAGAGATGGTTGGTAGAAATATGAACTTGAAAGCTGATTCTGCGAGGACTCAGAAAGAAGGAACGGGCATGGAAGATAAAATGTCTATCATCTCAGAATACATATGTCATCGTAAACAGAATTTTGAAAGAAGTATGAACATTAAAGGCACGTCTTGTGAGGAACGTGTTTTTTGGAAACTGGATGAAAGCAATGCATGTTATAAAGTGTGAAAATTCTTGGCCGAATTGAGTTCTACTGTTGGGCAGAAGGCAGAATCTGTAAGTTGTGAACTTGGATGATTCGCTGAGGAGATTTCCAAGCAAAGTATAAAAGAGGCAGCCTGGTTTCTCCTTGTTGCTTATATCAAAATTCAAGGGGAAAGAGATAAATTGAGAAAGGAACTGCTAAGCAAAAAGGAACCAGCACGTAATGATTTGTGAGGGTCTTGACCCATCCAGATTGCAAAGGATGCTAAAATTAGGTACGTTCATTTAGTGACAATCAATCAAGCTGGTACTTTAGTTATATACTCGATGTATTTTTTTAAAAGCTTTTTTAAAGGAGCAATACAAGCTCATGGTTGGAAAACTAAAAAATAAATAAGAAAAAAAAACATTATATTTTCAATACCTAAAGACAACCCCTGTGACCATTCTATTTGATATGCATCTAAATTTTCTTCTACATATTTTTATGTTACTAAATATAGTTTTATGAAAATGGGATCTTATCATACACTCTGATCTATTGGCTACTTTTTTCTCTTAACAATATATTTATTGGCAAATAACTTTCCTATAAATATACTCCTATAAAATCATTCTAACGAGTTAAGAAGATAGTAAGAATTTACAGGTTTACACAAATTTTACAGTAGCACATTTTATTTTTTTTAATTGTATTTAAATGTCTTTTTAAAAAAATTATTAAGGAACATTAAAGTTTATAAAGTAAAAAAAGGAAAGTCCTATCCCTTAGAGGTAACATTTAAATTTGCATTTTTTTAGTTACAAGCAAGATTAAATATGATTTCATATTTGTATTGACCATTTCTATTTCTTCACAGTTTCCTGTCTTTTTATAGCCTTTGCCTCTTCATTTCTATTATAGTATTTATATTTTCTTATAGATTTGTGATGCTTCTTTACATATTAAACATATTAATCTTCTGTTCGTCGTATACATTACAAATATTTTTCTCAGTTTTGCCATTTGCTTTTTATTTTGTTTATACCAATTTTTATGCATAATTTCACATTTATGCAGTTACTAATCTAAATGTTTTTATGGTTTCTGCCTTGGGGGTTATGCCTGAAAAGACCTCCCACACACCAAGATGATGTGAATTGTTAAATAAGTTTTCCTCTGGTGCTCTTATGGTATGTTTTATCTTTTTTATTTTTTATCTTCCTGGGATTTGTTTTAGTGTATGATGAGAAGTAAAGAATTAAGTAACTTTTTAAGTAAAAATTATTCTATTATCATTTATTGAATAATCCATCATGTCACATTATTTTTAAATGCTATTTTTTTTGCATACTAAAAATAGACATATCCTTGCATTTGGGGTCGTGTATTCTATTTCATTGTTCTATCAGTTTGTTACAGGTTCTGCGTGTTTATCTGAATACAATTTTGTTACAATTTAATATCTGTTGGTGTAAGCTTCCCCTCTAGCTTCTTCTTTTTAAATATATTTTTGCTATTTGTGTGCATCTATTTGTTCAGATAAACTTTAGAAATTACAAAAACAAATCCAATTGCATTTCAATTGCAACTCCATTAAATGTGTAGGTTAGTTTTCGGGGAGAACTGCCATGTTATTGCTAAGCATAGGATATTCTGGAAAGAAATGCTAGGTATATGAGGAAACAGTAAGAAACACAGTGTGTGATTGAAATATTCCTGCAGAATCCTGTAGAAGCAGAGAGACAGATAACACTGAATCAGTAGATAGTGACCAGAGTGCATTTGGATTCCTCTTGGAAGCAGTGCAAAGTACTTTTAAGAAAAATGAATCTCACAAACGTCCGGGTCCTAATAAAACTTTGTCTCTAAGGAGAGACATGGGAGGCCAGAGACTGCCTGGGGGCTGCTGCGATGGTTTGGAGGCGAAAAGTATGGACCAATTGCAGAGGTCGGAAGGATCACCGGTGCCTCTTCAGGCATGGCGGGGGGGGGGGGGGCAAGAGAGAGAAACCTCTTGCTGAGAAGCCCGAAACAGCTGAAAGGGAGAAGCTGCTACCAGCAAAGGAAATCAGGAAGTCAGGAAGGAGCTTCCAAAAGCCAAGGGAGACAGACACTCAGCTCAGGCTCAGGCAGGCTGAGAGGAGGAGATGGTGCGCCTGCTGGGCCGAAGGACCTGCGGGAGGGTGCACATCTGCAGCTTCCCTAGGGTGAGGACCACAGGAGACACAGGACCCCGTGCACAGGGGATCCTTAATAAACGTGTGGCCTTGACCTGAGGAAGTGATGGGCTTGACAGGACGTGAGAGCCAAAAATAATGCCGTGAACGAGAAAAGATTCAAGAAGTGTCCCTAAACTTGGTTGACTACTACATTAACAGGACAGAAAGAAAACTCTGAAAAGTAAGCAGATGAAAACAAACCAGCCAGTGGGGCAGAATGGCTGTGACCGTGAGCCAGGGTTGCTAGGTGTCACAGGTCTCTAATGGCAATTCGAGGTGAACACCAGAGCACACACCCCCAACATAATGCAGTGGTGCATTTAGATGACCCTTAAAAAAAGGTTTTAAATCACCGTCTTACTTGATCCTTGTAAGGGTCCCACCAGCAAGGAGTGACTCTAATTCAGCATAAATTGCACAGTCCACGTGGGGCCGTATCACTTGTATTTAAGGATACGACTTCAGTTTATACCGTCGGGAAGAAAGAAAAATAGCAATTTCCCCAGTGTTGCCACGAGGGAGGGAAGGCTAGTCGCTGGATGTGTGGGGGGGCTCACTGGAGAGAACCCACAGCCTCATGCTTTATCGTCATTGCAACAGGCTGTATGCACACAGCTCTCTACACAGAATACGAAGAGCCACGTAAGGGATTTTCAAGGGTAAGTTTGACTCCACGTGATTTTCACCCTTGGCAGTTTGGCCTTTCAGATTCTAATCTTTTCGTGGGATGTGACTTCGCTCTAACTTGGTCCTTTTACATCGTTTTTATCATGTCATTTTACCACGCTCAATTTGCTGTGAGCTTATTATCCAACATAAACCCAGAGATTTTCCTAGGTGGAAATTTCATGGATATTGAGGAAATAGAAAGACAATGCTGGGACTCACACTCAGGTCTGTTGTCCATAGATCTTTCTGTCGCTGCTAGACGGAGAATAATATAGAGGCTAAAATAATGAACTGTGGAGTCACACTCTCTACATTCAAATTTTAGCTCGGTCACTTTCTATCTATGTAACTCCACCAAGATCCTAAATCTCTGAGCTTCAGTGGTCCCTTCTGTGAAATGGGGCTAGGAATAGTATCTGTGTCATGAGATTGCATTTAGGTAATTGTTGAATGAGTTTGATATATGTGAAATGCTTAGAACACTGTCTGGCCTATTAAGTCCTCATTATAAACTAGCTATTTATTTTGATTTGTACTCTACATATTTTTCCAGCTGGTGAAATGGTTAATTTGCTCAAACGTATATGGTAGCTGAACTTAGACTCATAGGTCTCTTACTAATTCAGTGTTTTTCTCTACTATTTTACACTTGCTCAAACATGTACATATTCCAAGTAATGAGCTATATTCAGTTTGGGTAACAATATACAGTTGTCCCCCCTTATCCATGAGGGACGTGTTCCAAGACCCCCAGTGGATGCCTGAAAGCATGGATAGTACCCAACCTTATCAATAGTTTTTACTATGCACACGTACATATGAGAAAGTTTAATTTTCAAATCAAGCACAGTAAGAGATTAACAATAACAATAATAAAGCAGAACAATTACAATAATTAATTGTGATAAAAGTTATGTAAACGTTCTCTCTCTCGCCACCCCTTGCCTCTCTGGTAACTGAGATGTACTAAAGCAGCAGTCCCTAACCTTTTTGGCACCAGGGACCACTGCTCCTATGAGAATCTAATGCCTGATGATCTGAAGCAGAGCTGAGGCGGTGATGCTAGCGCTGGGGAGCAGCTGCAGATACAGATGAAGCTTCGCATGCCCGCCTGCCACTCACCTCCTGCTGTGCGGCCCAGTTTCTAACAGGTCATGGCCTGGGGGTGTGAGACCTCTGTACTAAGTAACTAAAAGGCAGATGGTCTATACAGTGTGGATACACTGGACAAACGGATCATTCACATCCTGGGTGGGATTGAGAGGACATCATGAGATTCCATTATGCTACTCAGAATGACACACAATTTAAAACATGAATTCTTTATTTCTGAAATTTTCCATTTAATATTTTTGGACCACGGGTAACTAAAACCATTGAAAGTGAAACCACAGATAAGGGGAACTACTGTATATTTGGCAAAAAGCAAGAACTGCCTAATTTAATTTAATTTTAATTTTGTACAGGCTTTTCGTGGGGCATGTTGGATATATTTACACACACGCTCACAGACAATTATACTGTAGATGATTGACACATTAGTGATCATGAAACTGAAGATCGTTCTAGAGCCCCTGGGCAAAGCGAAGGGCCACTGCGCCCCGTTAATCAGCGACACAGATCATCTTGCACTGAAGGACCCCGACATCACAACTTCCAAGTCTGAAGTGAAACCAATAATGAGTACCATGTATTGGGAGCCTGTGATATGCTATACTATGCTAAGTTCTTTATAGACGTTATCTCTAAAATAAGTCTCATCATTCCTATTTTATAGAAGAGAAAACTGGGGCTTAGGGAGGCTATATACATAACTTATCTAAGGTCAACCTGCTAGTAGGAGATGGAATAAGTTTCTAAGTTTAGGTCTAATACAAAAGCCTTTATTCCCCACTATCTCAACCATGCTGCCCCAACCGAAGCTAACAGCAATTAGAGAGGAAATTAAACGGTTCGGGTCTATAGATGATGAACTGGTATAAAAGCCACTGTTGTGAGCTTGAAAAGAGGTGGAAAGCTAGCCAGTTGCATGTTAGTTAAGGGAACGCTTTTATAATGAATACATTTTTCCCCTTCTTTTTCACTTTGTCCCAAAACAAGAGAACAAAGGGTCAGTCCAAGTTCATGGCAGGTAAATTTAGAAAAAATATTAAAAAAATATTTTTTGCCCCTCACCCCCAGCATGGAGCACCTTTATGGAATTCCACATTTGTAGAGTCAAATTTCAGAGCTGTAGTTTTTAAAGGCAGTTGGGTTGATTTAATGCCCCAAACAATGCCGGCTGTTGACCTGGCGAAGATTAGACTAACCAAATCACGCACTTCAGGGCTGCAGCCGATTTCTGCAGAGGCCAAAGAGACAGTTTTCTTCTCTTTCCTACTTTCACCATCTGCCACAGAACCCAAGAATCCAAGGGTCCTCCCACTGGCTTCTGGAGCTCTGGGTTCCCAGCATGACCAATATGTCACTGACAACCCAAGGCAGAAAGCCTCAGTCCCACAGAAATAGCTGATCCAGTCACTGAAGGGTTATCCAGCCCAAATCCCCAGCCACAAAGTGAAAACAGAGCGGGGTCTTTGTTTATTGATTTGCCTAGGACCCTCTGACTGGCAAAGGAAGAAAAAAATAACCCGGCACAAAATAAATGTTCGATTTCTTTTATGTAAACAAGATCGAGACCAACTTGGCTGTACAAAGCAATTCTTTGCATGTAAAGCAAAAAATAGCTCCCCTGGGGAGGACGGAACCCAAGCCCCACTCAGTTCCCCTCCTCTCCACCCTCCCCCCAGCCATTTTCAGTAACCGCTGCTTTTCTGCCAATGAATGTCTTATTCAGGGTCCCTGTGTGGGAGTCACTGCAGGCAATGAGCTCACCCTCACCCCACCATCCTATCCAAAATCCTTTCTGATCAAGATAAAGGCTATGGAGTCTATGCTAAAAGTCAGTATTATTGCAAATTATCTCCATAAAAAGGAAAAACTTTTATCCAGAAATCTGTCTCTTATTTCTTTCTGTGGGGCTCCAAGCAGTCCCAAACTGCTTTTATGTGGGTTTAGAAGTGGACTAAAGGGAGACCTAAAAAGAAAATCCAATTTTTTTTGTCCCGTACCCAGATGGTGGATGGCAATTTGGATGCAAATCCCTTAAACAAGGGTCTTGAAAACTTAGTTCACCTTTGGGGACCAAGGAAGTTAATTCTAAATCTTTGTCCGATCCTTATTCATGCCAAACTCTGAGTGACTTCAACAAGACATCTGCCAACTGAAATCACATGATTCGACTTCATTAGCCAGTGTATCTATGGGTAGGAACACGTTAAGGAAAACAAGTCTAGCTGAACCTTCCCCCAAAACTCAACGCCAACACAAACGAAGACGCTTGAGTTTCAGAAGACCTGATTTCCTGTGGAAAAAAGGGCTGCTTTCATTTCATATAGGTCCCATTTTCTTAGTGTGTTCAAAATGGAGCCTAGATAAATCCCTCTGGAACATCTAGTTCCCTTCCAGCTCAGTGACGCCAAGCCAACTGGGCAGCAGGCATTTGGGGAGGAGGGTATTCACAAAGCTTCTGAAGCTCCAGGTGTGCAGGAAGCATTTGGGCTCATAAACTCGGTTATCCAGTGAATGCAAAGAAGGTTTATTTTTAAAAAGGATTCTTACACCCGATTCACTGATACTTCTCTGAGAACCCAAAACCTAAGGGAAGGCCCCAAGAGCAAAAGGATGCCCACCAATGAAAGATGCAGATGTAGGAATGCTTTTCTTGGATTTACCCAACAAGCCCATGAAAAACCCATCATGAGAACACACAGAGGCTCATAAGAACCAAATGGAGACCATGGTCATGTCACCACCATGTTCACTTCCTGACCCCTCATGGTTTCATCTCTTGATAAGAATACTCCAGGAACTGAGTGGCCTGGTTATGTAAGGTGGGAGGGGACAGGGACACGCCCTCTCCTACCTAGTCCTGCCCTTTCCCAACCATCCTGGTGCTCAAGAGAGAGATGTTGGGTGTGGAAAGAGGCAGGTATAAGGAACAGATGAGCAATTCTTATAGGTTCACATGAAAATTCCTGGTACCCCACCACCACTACCACCATACAGCTCCTCCAGGCCTTGAATGAACTTGTGGAAACTCAAATTTTTATCTAGCAAGGAGATGAACCTAATAAATTATGAGTGACATGAGCTATCAACAGAAATGTGTACTCCTTACTCACTTATTCACATAGAGATATATTTATAGCTTGCCCTGTTCCACAGAGAATTTGAGGTGGAATGACTTCAATCTCAAAGGCCTAGATGAAGTTCTTTATAATGGATATTATCTTGATTCACATAGAAGATTTAAAAAAATGGGACAAAACGAGGAAAGTCATCATTTGCAACATGACAATGGGCCTCACCTAGCTGCAGGTCTCCAGGTAGACAATGCTCTGGTGGTTAAGAGTGTTCTGTTTGGGCATTTCTGCCCTAATACGAACTGCATCTACCACATACTGATGAAAAGATTCAGTGCGATGTCTGCCTTAACCGCAGGCATTAAACTATCTGCAAGGCCAAGTTTATTCAAGGTTGACCAAAGGGGAATGAGCAATAGTATCATGGGTATAGGAGGAGAGAATTATTATCAAGGGGCATAGGACATCCACCCATTTCCTATCAAAAATCTAATCTCTAACAATTTTTAGAAGAGAGGCCAATTTGAATTAGAAAAAAAAATCTAAATTTTAGACTTCTGGAAAAAAAAAGACTTTAAAAGCAATTTTAAGCTTATGGCAAAATTGAGCAGAAAGTACAGAAAGTTCCCATGTACCCCTGCCCCTATACATACACAGCCTCTAACAACTATGATCCTTTAACTGTCTCCATAGTTTTGTCTTTTCCAGAACTTCATACAGTTGGAATTGTGCAATATGTAGCCTTTTCTGATTGGCTTTTTTCAATTAGTAATATGTTTTTTAAGGTTCATCCATGCCCTTTCATGGCTTAATAGCTCATTCCTTTTTAGCACTGAATAATATTCTATCTTACAAATGCACCACTTCTTACTTATTCATTCACCTACTGAAGAATATCTTGGTTGCTTCCAAGGTTTGGCAATCATGAATAAAGCAGTTCTAAGCACTGGTTTTTGTGTAGACATAAATTTTCAGTTCATTTGGATAATTACCAAGACATGCAAGTGCTGGATCACATGGTTAAGAGCATGTTTAGCTTTGTGAGAAACTGCCAAACTGTCCTCCAAAGTAGCTGTAAACTTTGGGGTTCCCACCAGCGATGAATGAGAGCTCCTGTTGCTCCACATCCTCCCCAGCATCTGACATCATCCATGTTCTGGATTTTGGCCTTTCTAATGGCCAGTGGTATCTGATGATTGCTTTTAGGCTTTGTCTAGTATGCATTACATTTTTTTCATTTTAATACCATCTGATGAAAACTTAATTAACTAAGGAAAGCTGATATTTAATGAATATAGATACCCTCTATGCGTAGAAACAGCACTAGATGCTCCTTACTCATATTTTATAAACAAACAAAAAAAAAGTTTAGAGATATTGTCAGGTCACACAGATCAAAAGATGAAGCCTGGATTTGTACCCATGTCTGTCTTTCTCTAAAGTTCATGCTCTTCTCACCACTATCCCAAATCAGTCAAAGCAGAAGAGAAAGGGAACTATACCTATGAAGTGCTCACAATGAGCAGACTAGGACTTATGTGTGTCATTTAATCTTCACAGTAAAGCTAAAAGTGACATTATTGTCCTCATCTACAGTGGATAAAGAAGCTGAAGCTTAGAAAGGTTAGATTCTTCCCGGGCTAGACATTAACATCTGATTCTAGATCATAGGGGAGTATAGGTGGTGTGGGTTCCACGGAAGGGACCGGCATTCTGAGACGATGAGTTGGAGACCCTCAGGGGGCTCACAGAAGAGACAGTTGACTGATTAGTCTGCAAGGATTTCAACATATTAACCTGTACAGTCACACCAGCCATGCCAACTCCAAAAGAACCTAATAGGATTTGCTGATGGATTGGACATGACAAAGTAGTGGACAGGAAAGAGAATAATAACATGCATCATCGGTGTTAGTTTGGGCAATTGGGAAGTGATGTCATTTCTTGAGACAGGAAAGACTGCAGGAAAGGCAAATTAAGTGAGAAAATCAGAGTTCCAGAGGTATGCAGTTAGTTAACAACAGAGTACTGATTCTGCTCAGATTTCAGAACTAAGTCAAGGATATAAGGTTACAAAGAAGAAGACATCAATTCTGGTCTCATAGCTCCAATGTGGCAGTCACACCCCCAAAGCATTACCATGCAAGTCAGAACACAAGAGGTGGCTGAGGAGTAGAACATGAAGACTGTCCTCGATCTCTTAAGTTTTCTATATGTTTGTCAACCAATTAAACAATCACACAAATCAGTGCTGCACCATAAACCTTAACACTGAAATCCCAACCTCAAGTCTAGACTTGAGTTATAGTAGGAGAAAGAACACAGGAAGAGCCCCAGGGAAGACCAAGAAAAAACAGCCTTCCACACCCGAGCATCCTTTTTGCTTGGTATCACCTCAAATTGCATGAGAGTCATTCATCATTAGTCAGCTGCCCCACAGGCTTTTCTTAGTGTATGTGGTCGGAAGGGAGGGGACGTGGTCTAGTGCTGTGTGTCCTCGGTTTCTGGCTTTGCTGCGAACTTAATGAGTGGCCTTGGGTAAGACACAGAACTTGACTAAAATATGAATCTACAGCAGTCTGCCTTTTTGAAGGAGCATAAAGAAGAGTGAGAATATGCCACACAACTCCACGACATCTCAACAACCCCAAATGGCAATGTACAAAGCCACGCTGAACATGGATGTCACACAGGAGAAGAGAGATAGCCTTTCATGTAGGAGTGGCCTGAAATGTCTTAAAACCACCAAGGCACCCTATAAAAAGCTGTGCACTTTGTCCCTAAATGAGCCCAGAAAGTTTTTCTACAAGTACGTAGGTAGTGGTGGTGGGAAAAGAAGTTGGCCGAGTATTGGCTGTGTAGGAAAGATGGTTTTTACAGAGGATTTAAAGTTATTGATTTAATCAGATGGAAAGAATAGCTTGGAGGTACTTGGCATAGAGCACTTTTTAATGATAACAATGTGACTCTTCTAGGTGGCCAGCATGGTGAAGTACACTCTGTCCTCTGATGTCCTTACAATGCCCAGGCAGGGAAAGACTGCACCCCCACCTAATACAGGAGGAGAGCGAAGTTCAAGAATTTGCCAGAGGTCAAACTGCAAGCAGAAGAGGCAAGTCGTAAGTGCCACCCTGTCCAGCCTCAAGTCCAGCCACACGGCCACTACCCGCGTTGCAGAAGGCTTGTAAAGTCTGCCTAAATTACTTTTCCTCAAGGACCAAATTTGGTTGCCCTCTGCAGAGAGACCTTCACCACAAGGGGAAGACCCTGTGAGGTGACCTCTAAGGACCCTGTGAACGCTAGCTCCACCAGAGGCTTAATGTGAATTCTCAGCCAAGACAGGCTGGTTTCACAAAACAGCTTCGGATGAGAAAGGTTGTGCCTTGATCTTCCCATTTCAAAAAAAATGGACCTGTGTCAAGCCCACCACCTGCTGCTCTCCAAACACAGCCCACATTTCTGAGAGACACATTCATAACTAAACAAAAAATGGAGACTGATGATAATGCCACAAAGAAAAGCAGAGAATAAACTATTTTGTAAAATTTAACAAGGTTATCACTCCTCTTTGCAAGTATTCTTTTAAAAATGCTCATCACTGTGTGCTAAGCAGAAAAATTCAACCCAAGGTGAGGAATAAGAAATGGTTTGGTTGCGTCACAATCATCTTCCTTCCTGTTAAGTATGGGAGCTGAAGTCTCACCAGCCCCTCAAGGGCAGAGTGGTGCCCGGAGTATTGGTGGTAAAAATTTAAATTTAGTGTTGACCATTTAAGCTATGCCAGGCAACATGCTAAACTTCAAGAAGAAAGATGACCAAGATATAGTCCTTGTTTTAAGAGCTCCTGGTCTTGTCTAGAGATTCTTGATTCTGTTTCCGTCATAACACTCATGACTAATGAGTCCCCTGTCCCTGGCACACTAAGATGAATGATTAAAAGATCCTAATTACGTGTAATTCTCATTCTAGAGTTCCTCTCTCTCTCTCTCTCTCTCTCTCTCTCTCTCTCTCTCTCTCTCTCTCCATCTCTCCTCTCCTCTCCTCTCTAACATTTAGCTAATGTTTAGATAAGAAAGGCAAAGCCAGCATATCTCAGAGTAAGAGAGACCTAGCAATGAAAATATGGGCTTTCTTTAACTCATAATATAGACAGAATATGCTTGAAAATGTTTGTACTTCGCTATGAGATATGAGTGTTGTGCAGCCACCAAGCAGCCTAGGAAAGTAACAGCACACTGACCATAACCTGAGGCTGAGACTCATGGTCTTGTGGGAACTGAGGTTCAAGTTCAGGCTGTTGCAAATGCTGGCAGGTTGTAAACTACGCTTTGCATAGTCTGTGACATGAATGTTGCCCCCTGGAGTCATGTAATGAAATCAGCCTGCCCAGATTAGACTTGGAATCAGACTGGAAGCCCCTACTCACCTTCTCTGACCAGGCTGAGCTTCCACCCCGCATCTCTCCATCTGGCCAAATTAGGCAGACTGTTTTCTGCAAGGAGAAAAGGCTTCTAAGTTCATGGGGAAGAACAGGGAAGTAGGGATGTGGTTTTCCCTCTAATCAGTCTTTCAGACTTCTTTTCTCCTAAACTTGGGACATTTAATATAGAGGGCAGCCCATCTCTAGAGGAGGGAGAACTAAAGGTGAGAAGGCGAGTCTCTTCCCGCTTGCTTTCTCAGCAAAGACGATTCTCAAAACCTAGAACCAATCTCATATAGATGACCTATAGCAGAGGGCTTACAAACTGCCTAGCAGGTATTCGATCTATGGGAGCTCTGAGGTAGGGGCAGTGCCACAGGTCCATTCTAGGGACAGGAAGTAGCCCCACCTCTGCTGTAGTGACAGTAGTTGACCTTGGCAGTAGGGAGCTCTAAGGGGCTGAAAGGGATACCAGATGTCTTGACTTCATCCGGGGCTCTCTGCTCATCAAACTACCTTGAAAGACACTGTGTGGAGAGGGCTTGTGAGCGGGGAACATGGTGTCCTGTGAGAATGCCTCCCACTCGCCCATAAATGAGCCCAGATGTTTTGGGCCACCTCCTTCACGCAGCCTCATCCAGTGCCTGTAAGGGAAAAGGCTGTTAGAAGCAAATGCCCCTCCCTCCAGGAGAACACTTCCCAATCGTCATGGCTGCTTCCTCTCCCTCCGCCCCGGACAAGCTGCTTCCAAGTTACTTCAGGATGACAGCAGCAGAAAGATGGGTTAGCTCTGTCAACAGGGAGTCCTAAAGTCCTGCCAGTCACTGAGCAAAGAAACGTGTGCCTGCCATGGGCGGCTGATAAGGGAAGTGGACACAGGATAAACTTGAGCCCAGCCAGCTGACAAAACTCAAACACAGCCTTTGAAAAAACAGCAACTCCTGGGCCTCTGCTTTGTGCAGGCAAAGACTGCGGCTTTGTTCGATTACCAGGCTATGACTGTCAGCAGGGGCTTGCCATTCTGAGCTGCTGCTGGCTGCTGCAGAGACAACAGGACCAAAAACTGTATCTTTTAAGACCCTTTCCTTGTAAGGAACCAGCAGCACAACTTGCCACAAAAATCTTTCACCTCCAACGCTCCATCTCTCTGCCCCTTGTCCCCACATCATAAACCTCTCCATTCCAATTCATTTTAAGGAGCAGGATTTGTAATCCACGGACTTCCTAAGGCACATTTCAGAACTGGATGACCACTAATGCTACTGGAGCCTTCAGTATGTGTTTAATAAGAATAGTAAGAGTTTTACATGCATTATCTCATCGAATCTTCAAAACACTCTAGATGAAAAAATTGAGGTGCGACGAGGTGAAGCACCTTGCCTAAGGTCAGACAGCTAATAGGTGACAGCTCTTGGATTTGTACCCCAGCCAGATGGTTCTGATTCTGAGGCGGAATCCTCTTGTACTCAGTGCCCTGCCTCCCTTGCCCCTTCTTAGTCTACAGAAAGAGGTCATGTGGAGAGAAGTTTCAGAGCTTGGCAAGGCTCCGTGACCCCTGGCCTGGATCACAGGTTTGAAGAAGCACAAGCTGTGTATGCTCCACTGCAATAAAATAATAACCATGACGCTAATAACAACCATGACTCTTTTGGGGAGTCCCTTGTGTCAGTGCTTGTCGCCTTCCAAAAGATTTTCCCTTTGCTTGTTCCTGTCTTATCTTGGTTAACCAAGCCATATTTTACTTTTCTCTGGCTCCCATAAAGATCCCTGAGAGCCCTCCCCAGCTCGATAAGGGTTCTTTCTCCTCGCCATTAGTCACAACTTCCCCACGCTGAGCCTCCGCCAGGAAGACAGAAGAAGCAATTCCAAATGCAAGTGATTAGCTTGTGTGTAAGGCTTTGACACAGAGTTTTGGTCACAAAGGCAAACACGCAGCTGGTTCAAGGGCAGCTCCTTGTCATTTTCCATCACTGAAAAAAGTATAAGTCTTAGTAACTAGTTGCTTCAAAACAGCTAGTCTCCTAACTTCTGTGGGGATAACTAGACAGACCTCTGAAGCCAGTTTCTGGGTCTCTACAGAGCTCAGGCCAATCTAGTTGCTCACTGAATCAAGGCAAC
>CM053514.1:5062739-5118786 GCA_028627145.1 Eidolon dupreanum
GTGGACTGTGTGGCCTCGCCTCTCCCATGCATGCTGGGGTCACGCCCACTTTCCAAGCGGCTAGCCCTGACTCATGGGGTCAGTCCACTCCTGGCAGGCAAGCTCAGGCCGTTTCTGGTGGCAAGCTAGTTCCTATGGCAGGAAGAAACTCTTCTGGGATGCAGACTATCCAGGAATTGGTAACAGTTCACACACTTCCAGGAAATGAGAGTAAAGAACCAACAGGTTAGATTCTGCATAGCTGTTTATAAATTTGATTTTTTTTTTCCTAAGTCCAAGTGACTAAGAGGGTGTTGAGCTGGTATTCTCCACATGTAGCCCCAAAAAAGTGTGAGTCTGTATTTTTGTATTCAGAAAATGAAAGATACTTTCTTTTTCTTGCTAATCTTCGTTATGAAAAGCAATGGGTTTCAAACGTTTAGGGTTTGACTCACATTAGGAAATACATACAAATATCACTGAATCAAAAGTTTCACAAAACAATATTTGCCCTTACAATGTCTAGTACAGCCTGATATTTCCCATTAAGTAAAGGTCTTCTTGTGTCTTTCTAAATCAGGGGTCCCCACTCCCCAGGGCTCAGACCTTTTCTTTCAGCGGCCTGTTAGAAACTGGGCCACACAGCAGGAAGTGAGCAGCAGGTGAGCAGCAAAGCTTCATCCATATTTGCAGCCGCTCCCCAGCGCTAACATCACCGCCTCAGCTCCACCTCAGATCATCAAGCGTCAGATTCTCATAGGAGCACCGGTCCCTGGTGCCAAAAAGGTTGGGGACCACTGTAATGATTCACGACTCATTAGTTGATTCTGACCCACAGTTTGAAAAACACTGCTATAGAGTATTCCTTTCCAAAATATACATTTAAATCACATTGAAAACAGCAAATAACATTGGTAATGCTTGGTGCTCTCAATAAGTACTTGAAACTATCGAGTCTTGTAGGGAATCTGTCAGCAGCTGACTCTGTCCCGTTTCACACAGCCATCGGGCAAATTCCGGCGGGCCTCAACTGTTTCCCGCATCTGAACTTCACCTTTTCAAACAAAGCCCCATCCTTTTTTGACTTAGCTTTGGGCTAAGAGCCACTCGACTTTGCTGATGCTCCACCAGCACTATCCAAAAAGAACTTTCTGGGTCGATGGAGAAGTTCTAACCCTGCACTGTCCAATACTGCGGACTGCTAGCAACAAGTGGCTAATGCGACTGAGAAATTCAATTTAAAATTAGATGCAATTTAAACTATTTAAATGTCAATAGCCACAAGTAGTTAGGAATTACCATATCGAATGGTGCTGGCTGTAGGAAAACCTTCAAAAATGCGTTTCCATTTCTTCATCTATGCCTTCTCCTCTCACTGCTGTACTTCACTGCAGCAGCATCGGCATTTCACATCGACACTTCACTCTTTACACAGTGCCTGGTTCATTCCTGGTCTTCTAAAATGATGTTTATGGACAAATGATTCTACCCATGCATACGACATTCTCCATTTTCTTGCCATTTTAATTTTTCAAAGAAGTTTTTCTTCTTTTCTTTTATTTCCGTCATAGTCTCATCTCTCTAGACCTTTCAATAGTCAACCCATTTTTGCAAGATACTGTGATGTTGTTTTTAATTTAGAAAAATCTAAAAATGAAGCACAGACTCAGCAAGTGTGTTAAGGACTGGTGAACAAAAGGTGGTTGAGATTAAAATGACCAATCCCAAATGCGGTTTGGTGGCGGTGGTTGGAATAACCTTGCTTTAGCTCTGTACTATAACTTTTTTGCATCTATACATTGGAAATGTACATATATTTTATCTGAAGTTGTAGAGTATATAAGCAGGAAAACGCCTGTACTTGAAGAGTAATATGTTGGAAAATAAAAAAGATTTTTAAAAAAATACTCTCTGCCCTCTAGGGAGCTTTTGACTGAGGGAGGCGGATAAACGGAGGTACAAGTTACATCACTGTGAGGTCAACTCATTATGAGATGACACTGTGAGAGAGGTATATTATTTAAGCAGGTATAAGAGAAGGAAGAGTTCTAAGTTGGGAATGGAGGTAAGAAGGGATGCATAGAGGAAGTGACTTGTAGGCTGGGCCTCACCAACTGGCACGTATATGGATTTGGGGACAGGGAAGATATTCCAGGTTGGAGAACATAGTTAAGGGGGGATTATAGAGCTTGGGCGTGTGGCAAGTTCAAAGAAAACTGTGTTATCTAGAATCTCAAAGACCAATGTGTCCACTCAGGCCTGCATTTCAGGAAGAAGTATTTATCAACAAATATTTACTTACTTTAGACAGCAAATAAAAATAATTAGAGGAAAGTAAGACTAGAGCAGGGAGATCAGCTCCTGGAGCGATGAGATAATCCAGGTGAGAGATGACGATCCTCTAAACAAAGAAGTGACGAACTATGCCCCACAGGCTAAATCAGGTCAGAAGTCTGTTTTTGTAAATAAAATTTTATTGAAACACAGACATGCCTACTCATTCACATATTGTCTACGGATGTTTTCCTGCTACAAGGACAGAGTTGAATCATTGTAACAAAAAATAGTATGAGTTACAAAGACTAAAATATTTTCTATCTGGTCCTTTCAAGAAAAAGCTTGCTGACCTATGATCTAAACTAGAGAGGCGGGAGTGGGAAGAATGGACCATATACTAGGGAAACGATGGCAGTGAAATCCACAGGAATCAGAGACAGATGCCACAATGGGATTGATTCACAGGAAAGATTTAATTTAAGATGTTTTTCGAGTCTCTAGCCTGCAAGACAAAAGAAAATGATTTCATTAACTGAGATAGGAACAGGAAGAAGACAGGCTAGGAAAAAAGGGGAGGAGTTACATGGTAGACATGGTGCGGTTGAGGTACATCCATGTGAAGATGGCTGTGCCCACTTCTGGAGCCAAAGAGAGAGACCATGACTGCAGACATACACTGGGGACGTGTGCGCCTACAGCCAAGAGGTGACAAGACGAAGATGGCCCAGAGAGGAGAGGAGAGAACAAGAACCAGGTGAAATCCTGGAGAGCACGTCTACTTAAGTAGCAGAGAAGGAAAAGAGAGAAGAAGTGAAGAATTCAACAGAAAGATAGAAATACCTTAGCATTATTGAACTAACAAGAGGGAAAAACCTAGGGAGGGAGGATGGCCAGCAGGGTCAACACTGTCCTAAGGGTCAAACAAAGAGAGGATGTTTGGAAGGAGGTGACTGAAACCCATCAGACCATTGTTGGTATTTGGGGACAGAATCCAAGAAATGAACAGAAGGACAAGTTGTGACGGTAAATGAAGACTAATCCTTTGAGATCTTTAGCTATTGAGGAAAGATGAAGACCAGCTGGAAGTGGGATAGGGAAGCAGGTCTAAACAGGACTTTCTTGGGGAGAGGGGAGATTTGGGAAAAGCTTATTTTACACAAATGGCAATAGACTCTGGCATGAGGACATTTCCCAGAGTTTGGACAGTTTATGGATTGTTCCTTTGCTTCCTTTGGAACACACATCACTGTTATGGCCTGAAAGGCTGAAGCTTCTGGAACCTGAGCACAAACTAAATGAAATAATGCTCCTTAACTCAGCCTAAGAAGCTTAAGTTTTCTAAAAGGAACCAAGGCCTTCATATACAGATCTTCATATCAAGAGCTTCCTATCCTTCAGGTTTCAAAGGTAAGGAAAACCACAACAAAACATGCCAAGTGGAGGAGAGGCTAATATCTGGAAACTTTGGCCTCGCAGGTGGGACATCCCTCTGGCCTAAGTCTGGAAGCTTTGCCCCCAGGCTCACCTTTATGGGGCCTGGGATTCCAGCCCTCAGGAATGTGCCCTTCTGCTGGTGTTCCCTTGCAACCATCAATTTAACATTCAATTGCAGATAGCTTTACCTTAATAAGAGTGGAATAGAAACCAAAAACTTCCAGCTCTGAAACCATAAATTCTGGGTGTAAACCAACCATTCTCAACCAGGGTCTATTTTGTCCTCCAGGGGACATTTGGCAATATCTGGAGACACTTTTGGTTGTCGCACTGGAGGTAGGATGCTACTGGGGTCTAATGGGTAGAGATCAGGGATGTTGCTAAACATCCCATAATGTATAGGCCAGCCCCGCACAACAAAGAATCGTCAGGCCCAAACTGTTAAAAGTTCTGTCGGACATGCTCTGAGCCACCTGTTTTATTGGAAAAGATGCCATACATTAATTCACACTAACATATAAAGATTGATACTATATTAATGTGTCCATCCCCCACTTCCTTTTTCCTAACAAACCCTCTATTTAGTTCAGGAAACCACCCATTCTCAGTCTCAAAGGGTAATTAATGCATGGCATTCCAAGTTTAAGGGTGAGCATGTAAGCTGCATTGGTCCGATCAAACTGAAGGATTGGGGAAGTGGCGTTAATAAATGTTTAACAATGGGCTGTCCAGGGAAAAACATACGTATAGACATACGTATATTTATTATTATAAATTTTTACTGATCTAATGCATGTGTAGAACCCAGTGTAGAAGCAAAATAAAACACATATGTTCTTTATTGTAGATTCCAAACAGCCAATTGATTTTCCCAGAATACTTTCGGTGGCTTTTACCATATTTGCATCTATAGCCAACCTATGGTTACCACTGACAGATGAGTATCATACTGGCATGAGTGTTGGCTGCTTTGTTTAATGAGTAAAACAATGAAGACAGAGAGTCACAACTTCACTCACTTGTCAATGATGTGACTTTTTTGCTGAATCAGGTAATACTAGAGAAACATATCCTCAAGTTTGTGTACTGTGCATGATATAACAGACTCGGAACACTTTTTAAAGTTTAATCTGCATTATTGCTATTTCTCCATTACTTTCTTAAGTCTAGACAATCAAAAAACAATAAATCACAACCTGATCTAGAGCATTTGCCCATTTCTGTGCTGTAAATACTTCCATCATGGCTGATGTTGAACCATCAACGTGGAGATGAGAGGGAAGTGTAAAACAGTGACACCATCATACAGATGCGATAGATGTAAATCACATGAGGACACAGATAAAAGCAAAACTAGTGAAATAATTAGGAAGTGATGAGTTTTGGGTACTTATTATCTTTGTTTTTAATGTCATTCATTTCACTCTAAGTTTATGTAATTTAATTTTTATTAACAGCTAGGTTTAACAACCAGCTTGCAAAATTCCTGAAAATTTGACAGTTGGATCTCACGAGTCAGCACAAGTCAACTCCAGCACACCAGGGATCGGGGGAGAGGTTTTCTCTTTCTCTCCTGCAGGGTGTGAGTAAGGAAGCAAGTCAGCCCCATTTCCACTAGCAGCCATTATAACCAGGATGAGACCTAGCCTTGAGCCAAGGTTGGTGGTAAAGGCGGCAAAATGGAGAGAAAAAGAGTCTGAGTCCTTGATGTCATCACTCAGGGATCAAACTGTGCCCAGAACTCACCCCACTACTGATCTTCTGCTCATGGCAAAATAACTCATGCCTTATTGTCCGAGCCAGCTTGTATCATGGTTTTATGATATTTGTAACCAAGACCATCTCAACCAATATAGCTTGTTCTTGATTTCTTTTTTAGGAAACAATGGCTTAATGAAAGATATCACCTTTAGTTATAGAAGTTTAGCCTTTGAAGTTGGGAAGAGTATTTTTAGACCCTTTCAGAACCCTGAAGACCCTTGGCTTATTTTGTCTATGTGACAAGAAGGCTTCACTTTTATTCTTTTCTCTGCCATCCTGCCTATGCCAGGTTTTTCTTCAAAAACTCAGTTCACTCAGCTTCTTGTCTTCAAAGCCTTCTCTGAAGTCTCCCTTTTGCATTCCCCAAAACAAAGAAGATTCTCTGCCTTGATGCCCTTGTGTATATAAGTTGCATATCGTGTTGCATTTTTTTCTCGTGTCTGTGAGGCTTCCCAGAGGCCGGGTTGTTGTACCACTTTTTTCTCTATGTTCAGTGCCCAGCATATGGAAAAGTGCTCAATAAAGTTGTTAAGGACTGAACTGTGTCCCCTTAAAGTTCATACATTGAGGCCGTTGCCCCATCCCACCCACCACCCCCCACCACCCCCGTGAGACTGTGTTTGGAGACAGAGCTTTCAAAGTGGTAGTTAAGGTTAAATGAGGTCATAGGCTGCATCCCTAACCCAACAGGATTGGTGTCCTTCTAAGAAGAGGAAGAGACCCCAGTGATGCTCACACAGAGAGAAGACCATGAAGGACAGGGCAAGAAGGTGGCCACCTGCAGGCCAAGGAGAAAGACTTCCGGAGAAACCATACTTGCTGGCACTTGATCTTGGACTTCTAGCCTCCAGAACCATGAGAAAATAAGCTTCTGTGCCTGTGGCCTCCCGGCCTGTGGTGTTTGTTTTGGCAGCCCAAGCAAACTAATACAAATGTAGTGCTGAATGCATGAATAAGTGTCCTTTAAGAAAGATAGTTCGCCCATATATGTTAATTTATTACTATTAAGCACTTATTTGCTTTCACTGCCCCAAGAATATGATTTCATCAACATTCTAACAAGTTAATTTAATTTTATTTTGCTTTAAAAAAAAGAAGAAAACAGCAAAAACAGCATATCTCTCTGCCATGGAAAACATAAAGGTAGTTTCTGATATTTTTCTAATTTAGTAATAAATTTCTAATTTCTGATTTTTTTTTTTTCTTTTCAGGTTTGCTTTAAACAGAGAATGATGAACCCAGTCGAGACCCGGGAACTATACACAAAAAGGAAACACGAGCAAAGAAAGGGGTCGCTTTTATCTCCCATGAAAGCAAAGCTGTTTTTGTTGATACATATGGAAAAAATCAGGCCCAATTATACATTGTGATTTGGCACTGAGGTTGGAAGCTCACCCTGGGTCTTTTCTTTCTCTCCACAGATACACTGTTATGGTCACTGGAGCCCCCAGTCCTTCGTCACCAGCAAGGCTATTCCTTGAGAGGTGGACCTAGGCAGAGGTGTATCTATTGCTGACAAATGGGTGGAAATAGAGTTCTCCATCGTCGACTCTAAGGAAGAAGAAGGCCACGTGGCCAGGGCAGCACTAGGTTAGGCTCCCAGTGGGGATAATCACACATAGCTTCGGACCAACGGGCACAGGTGCCCTTGTCTTAGCACTCTCTGTAGCCTCAGGAAACCCCCAAAACTGGAGTCATTCTGTGACTTCACTTGGGCTTATTTCACTTGGGCTTTAGGGTGATGATAATCAATCCTCTTTTCTCATCTCCTCATCTAAATAAGGGATATTCTGCATTTTTAAGGTGGAGATTATCAGGGTGTTTAAAGACCTGGTTCTGGACCTGCTCTTTGCTAACTTACGGTGTGGCCTTGAGTAAGTTCCTACCCCACTAAGAACCTCGGTCTCCTCATCTGTGAAACAAAGGGGTTTGACAAAATGGTCTCCACGGTTCTTCCCAGCTGAAACCGTCTCCTGTGATGCCCACTGTAGCAGCAACTAGCCACACGTGATTGTTTAAATTTAAAGTAATTAAAGTAAATTTAAAATGTGTTTCCTAAGTCTCAGTAGCCACATTTCAGGGGCCTTAACAGCCACATATGGCCAGTGACTACCATACTGGACACCATGGATAGAGTGTTTCCGTGACTGCAGAAAGATCTATTAGACAGCCACGCCAGCGTCTAATGCTCTCGTTTTATCGTGATTATAAATAACTGCATAATTAAGCCTGACAGTTAAATAGCACTTTTGTGTTTATAGCGTTTTTCAATACGACATTACATTTAACCACTCAACATAGGTAAGAGAAGTATCTTCTGTCTGCTTTATCAGATGAGGACATTAGCTCAAAGATTTAACGACTTGCTGCAGGGTCATGCTGGCAATGACCATATATATTTTCCAAATCCAGTGCTCTCTCTGCCACATAGCACTAAGTCACAGGAGGAAGACGTGTGTGGCCTAGCCGCAGCCACTCAAATCCACGGCAGCTCGGGAACGGGGACCTAGCTATTAGGAGCTGATCTCAAGATCTTGAACCTTAGCTTAGATTTTAACTAGGCACGCCCTCGCTGTGTGACCATGGACAAGTTACTTAATGTCTCTGGGTGCTTTTCCCCATCTGTCAAATGGGGATGGCACCATATCCACTGCTTACAAAAATTACATGAGCAGATACAGGTAAAGCGCTTAGCTCCTGAAGTCAGGCGCTGAACAACCGCTGGCCAGAAGTTAACTACTGTGATGGTTGACATGTCACTCACGACCTTTATTCTTCCTCGGGCCCTTGCATGCCCTCTCTGCTCCCAAGGGACTCGCTGGCAGCCCTCGCTGGCCTTACTGCCATCTTGCCGAAGGACAGATGCTACCCTTACACGTGACAACTCCCGCTTTGAGACCTACTGAGGAATTTGGCTTCGCGACCTCCTGTGGCTGTGACTCTCCGGATTAATTATAAGTTGTTCAGGAAGCGTGCTCTCAGAGGGAGCGGATTAACACGCCTGGGCAGCGTGCCATGAGCAAATGGCTTTTCCCCTTATAATTTTTCCAAACTATTTTGGTGCCGGGAACCCACCGCGTGGCTGCCCCTGAGGAAAGCCGGGTCCACGGAAGGTGCCACCAGTGCGTGTGGCTGTGGGGGGGGCGAGGCACCCCCCAGCCTCCTGCAGGGTTTTCCCTTCTGCAGCAGGGCACGGCAGCCCGACCGCAGAGGTGGCTCTGCCCGGACCGCGTTTTACCTTCCAGGAGAGGCACAGCAGACGCATGCGTCCCCCGGGGGGTGACTTTCCCTTCATCATGCCACTACACTAGAGGGCCTCAAAGAATGGCATTTACTCCAACAGAGCTGCAGAGTGCGGGGACCAGGCTACAAAGCACCACTCCACGAGGGGTCGGGCTGCCCCTGAGTGGGACCGGTGGGCACAGGCCTAACTCTCATGGGGCCCGGCCTGGGGCTGAAGGAGCGAGGAAGCATCTTTGGACCATGCTTCATTTCTCCAGGAGCCAGGAAAGGAACTGTGGTCGGTCCCTAGGCGCCTTGGGGCAGGAGAGTGAATCGCTTTTGCTACCAGACGCAGCTACTGGGTATCAAGGTGCACAAGGCGTGGCGTGAGCCACTAACACGCTTGTTTGTGGAGTCGTTTTGCTGGCTTCCGCCGAGCACAGCCACGAGAGCCACGTGCACGGCCGTGGAGAGGAGGCTGTTCCTCACTCACACGCTCGCTTTTCATTCATTCTTCCAATGCCTCCTGAGCGCGTGTCCTTGGGATGGTTCTGAGATCTAGTTCCTCTTGCAAGAACCTCGGAAACCAGTGGGAGAGCGGAAAGGATGAAAGAAAAAGTCAGTGACATAATAGTAAGCGCTAAAACTGGGACCCACGCAAAGGGCCAAGGGCTGCTTCAGGAGGAGATGGCACGTGAGCTGGGTCTCAGGGGCTAAATGAGAATTTAGAGGCGCTGGGGTGGGGGTTGGGAGTGCCAGAGGAGAGATCTTCGTGCAGCCTTGTCGACCGCTATCCTCTGAGAGATGTGGAAGGCCTTGGCAGGGTTTTGGGGAGAGGTGTGACGTGATCTGAACATATATTCTCGTGGGATCACTCTGGCTAGTGTGTTGATAACAGATTGCTGAGAGAAAGCGTAGAAGCAAAAAGACCAATCTGGGGGGCTTTTCCGATAATTCAGGTTGCAGGTGACAGGGGCTGGTTAACCCAAGTCCCTAGCGATACCTGGTGTAGAGTAGACACACAATCAGCGTTGGAGGAAGGAGCCAAACGGGCATTGCGCATCCACTCCTGACGGTTTTTAGCCATCTGGTCAGACCAAACCTTCACCCTCCTTCAGCAGCTGTCAGTGTTTTGAGGACCACTCTCAAGTAATAGTCTCTACCTTTCCATTCCTGGCTCTAATGTTCCTCCAAGTCTTCAAATAACCACTAGGTTCACTGAGTTTCCCTTCATAGTAGCTTCTCTGGATCTAAGTGCTTTGCAGGGTACCTGCTCCGTCTCTGGGGTGATAGCGACCCCCTCCCTTCCATGGAATCGAGGGGATCCTGCTTTGGAGAATAATACTGGATCAAGTCAAACCTGAGCACAGGAGAACCCAAAAAATTCCCACAGACCCGAGTATCACTCTGAGGGTTCAGTACAAGAGATATGGGATGACAGCTACCTAAACAGCACACGAGGGCAATGAATAGAAGCGATTCTTCCCCAAGTTCTTAGGAGAGCCTGGCTGTCTCACGGAAGAAGCCCCTCTTTTGTTTCGACTCTCCTCCTCACGTGGTGAACAGTGTCCGTCACAGAGAGCTTTGAGAGGAAAATGTCTCCACAGGCCTGATTCCTCTCTTTGAAAACCTAATAACACTCAAGAATGACAACAATGTAAATCGCTAGATCATTAGGCAGAATCTCGATGAATTAAAATTGCTTACATCAGGGGAAGATTAGGTCAGCTGCCTTGAAGGGAGCCAGAGTTGCTTGCTGGGCTTTGCTGACTGCCAGCCTTTCAAAAGCAAATATTGTCAGAGCCCCACGGTCAGTCTCCACGGAACGGAGAGACCGACCCCTGATAAGACGATTCTTGTCTGGAAAGGGACAAATGACTGCCACTCAGGCTCCCAGACCCCTTCATTACCCACCCCACAAAGACGAATTACCCTGGAAATGCTGACAGGAGTCTAGGTGTGTCTCACCGAGCACAGGCTACCTCTGCCCATGAGACAGCAGTAGGCGAATGAGCTGCCCACAAGTTCAAGATGTTGTCTCGTGAGAAAAGTTACATTCAAATCACCAGGCAAACCCAGGAAGGTCTGATGCCCCAAGGGGTGGGGGGAAATCCTAAAAAGAAAACGGAGCCATTCTGTCTCAGGACTGGGGACAGCCCGAGAGATTCTGTTGCCTGAAACAAATAACAGGAAAAATATGTCAGATGTGTGGTTGTGGCATAAATCACGAACAAAAACACAATTATAAGACTCCAGAGGGTGGGAGGAGCAGTCGCTTGAGTACAGATCTTGATAACTATTGAATACAATTTTCACTGCTGAGAGGCAGGCAGTTTATAACCGAGTTTATTTTAGGATGTCAAGAGTGACGCCCTGGGAAGCCGTGGTGGTGTGTTCCTTTTTTTTTTTTTTTTCATTTTCATTTAAAATAAAGTAAAATTTATCCCCCCTCCAAAAAAAAAGGAGTTGATTCTTTCCTAGTAGGGCACAATCGAGACCTCAGATGACCACAAGAACAGGAGGGAACCAGCCTGGAGGACTAAACCGCGGTGCCTGTCTCCCAGCTATACCTGAACCTCATGGTCCATTTCCTGTTTCACCCTCAGTGTTCACGAGTGAGTCTTGATTTGTCTGATGTGTGCTTCGTGATTTGGGCACTCCCTCCCAGGGGCAAAAAGGAGCATCCAGTGGGTGAAGGCACAGCGCTTAATGCTCAGATTCTGGGGTCTGCCTGGGTTCAAATCCCACCCCATTTGACTTATTAGTTGGGTAATCTCAGGGAATTTGCTTAATAGCTCTGTAGCCCCTCCCCTTCTCAGTAGGACAGAAATAAAAATAAAGCAGTCAAGAAGATTAAATTAGGTCATCCATGTAAATCACTTAGCTACCATGAAATATCTATAGAATTGAATAAAGAACAGAGTAGATATGCAAAGGCAAGAAAGGAACAGGGTTTGTATAATGCACGAAACTTGTAAGACTTACAGCCCTCGTCCCTCGGTCGACCCAATAAAAACAATAGCAAGAATCCAAAGCAAATTCATTTTCACTTGGGGAAATTTTCATATATATATATATATATATATATTTTAAAAATTAACAAGAGGATACAGTTAAGGCAGATGGCAATCAAGAAAGCCAGATATTATAGATGCTAAAACAGAAGCCAGTGACCAAAAGTGGCCTGGGGGGAATGCAGAAAGAGCTAGAAAAGGCTTATCTGCCGCCTCTGAGTGTGGCCATGCTCTGTTATATGGCAAGGAATCTTCCTGGTCTGTCATACGAAATTTAAAATAGAAGACACGAGAACCAGCCTCCTCAGGAAATGACAATCCCAATATAGAAAGGAAAGGGCCAGTGATTCAGTTTCACGATGTTACATAACTCTCAAATATTGTTTAAACCGTAACAGCCCAATGAAGTAAGTACACACTCCCACTTTACAGATGAGGATACTGGGGCTTGGGAAGGGACCCAAAGTCATGCCATCAGTTACGTGGAGAAGCTAGGGTTACACTCAAGCTTGTCTGACTTCCAGGCCAGTGAATCTAAGCCTCACAGGTCACCAGCCTCACTTGGAAAGCGATATCAGTGGACCTACTATGACCACTAATAAGCCAGTCTCTCATTCACGACAGTGGGAATAATGGGGAAGGGACCATTCTCCTTCCCCTTACTGGTGCTCCCTACTCCCGAGGCGCAGTTCCCCACGGGCATGTTTCTGCAAGGCAAGCTGAGGTTTCAGCGTCTCACCATGTCAGGCTGCCAAGCAGGAAAGAAGAGGCAATTTTAACAACATGTCTTATTTTTCACCGACTTAGCACCGACATACTTAGGGATATTAAGGGTGATGTTGACTTGTCAGCTGCTGGCAAACACAGACCCATAGGTGTTCATCTCATCTGATGGGGTGGGGACGGAGGTATTCCCCATCTGAAGATCGTTGTCCTTGGTGGCGGGATTGACAAAGCACGGTCCCTTCTCTCCTATGCTGTGTTTCTGGGTGAACCTGGCTTTGCTGCGGACAAAGGTGACAGACCTCCCTTCAAAGCGCAGGAATTTCTCATGATCCTGTACACCTGAGAAGCCTGGCCCGGAGCGAGTGAAGCGACAGGGCCACCCCCTCTTTCGCCCGGGAATAGAAGCTGCATTATATCAACTGTCCACCACTGTGGATTCTCCCTCCTCTCTATTTACAAAGTGGAAACAGATGAATTCAATCAAACATAAGCCCCCCGAATTATGGTTTCCTTTATACCTTGTGGTAAAGGAGTTTATACATAATTGGCACATGATTTTCTCCAGTGGTTTCAAGTCGTTCCCCAACGTAAAAAGGAACCTTTCAGTTTGGGAAGGAGATGATTTTGTTTCAAACCAATCCATCTTGCCTTCCAACAGCAAAGAGGGTGGGTCGCCTGAGTGAAACCGAGAAAGCGGCAGGCAGGTCATGGCCTCGGTGGCTGAAATTGGGCAGATGGAGACAGGCAGTGGGTCAGTGAGCAGAGAGGCACAAAAACGCCTTTGGGCAGTTGTGGTCGTTCTGGGGAATGAGACTGTCACAGTTGAGATGGAAAGTCGCTGACTCCCCCACACTTAGCCTTACAGACTCCGTTATTGGACCACGAGATAGAGAGGTGAGTCCTTTTCTCTTTTTAGGTCAAGGTCAGTCAACATCCAAAGATTCCACCTTTTACAGACAGCAGATCAAAAGCACCCTCCCCCAGAAAAAGCCAATTTACATAATTGGCTGGCACCAAAAATCAACATAGTCACCATTCAGCTATGTTTACGCAGGTCTTTAATGAAAGTCTACATAGAAAACAAGGCAAGACCACTTTGCACTTGGCTTTAAAAAGCTGGGTTTGGAGCCTGAGAGGTTTTCCTAAATTACTCTTAACAAAGTCAACAGGTTAATATGTTTTCAAGGCTTCATCCAAATGGGGCACCTAGATAATGACCCTATTACTCTAAGGTAAACAAAAGGGCAATTGTGTTCACCCCGGGATTAGGAGGTGTCTTAAAAGCTCTTTCATATTTATTTTCCACAATTTAGCAAGCCCAAAATGGAACCGTTGAGTTCGTTAGAGAGGACTGCTTGCATATTGTGGAAACAACGGGTCACTGCAGGTTCTCCAGGCATTAAAGACTGAGTTAGGAATTTTACTGAGAGTAGAGGCCTCAGGGGTTCAGCCTGCACACTCTCCTTGGGGATGATGGGTACAAATTTAGATGATGGAACCATCACACAGTGATAGAGAACATCTGCTGCAAGCTGTATTGATTTCCGCTTTCCTTGTCATCAAGAAAGTCTGAGTTGATCGGAAATGGATACTCTTCCGAGCTCGGGAGATCCGAATGTGACTGCTTAGGGTGCTACACTGAGTCTGGCTCCTCTTTGATCCCAGAGAAGCAGGAGCCAGGAACTCCGGTCCTCAGAAGAGAGTAACCTGTGCACTGAATGGTGGAAACCAAAGGTCTTAGGAGAACTTTGGGGGAATATTACTGAAATCAAAGCCTGGGCCAGGTGGAAAGGGACCACTAGAGGCATGACAATGGTTTGGAGACTGTGAAACAGCCCCTGAGAACTAGCCCTGTGACCACTATTTATCGGCCCTGTCATCTGCAGCCCCTAAGGTGGCCCCAGTGACCCCTGCCTCCTGGTATTGCAGCCTCGTGCAATCCTGTCCCCACAAGTGTGGCCTGGACCTGGTGACGAGCTTCTATCCTATAGAATATGGCAAAAATGATGAGATGCTGTCTCCCAGATTAGGTCACTATCAAGGAAATGTAGAGCCAGGTAGACGCTAGAGCCGTGAAGGCAAATGTTATTCAGGAACTATCGCAGTAGGGGAAGAGAGGCCTCGGTGTAAACTGGGCTCGATTCTGAATGCAGGGAGGATAAGTGAGGATTTATGGCCAAGAAATGGGGTGCGGGTCAGTGGATGGAAAACAGCTAAGGAAACACGAGGGGCAGAGGAGATATGCTCACCTGACCCAGCAGGATTCTTGCTGAAGAATCTTGCCGAGGTGATGAGATGCGAGGAGGACGGGGGCATCGCACAGAGGAGTTTGGTCAGATATTGAGATGGGCAGGTACCAAGGGCAGGGGATTCTGGCTAAACTGACTCAGCAGAATCCTTGCCGAAAGTGGCATAAGCAGACCCATAAAGCTGGGGCCTTAAAGGCTTAGAGGGGTCTAACTGGAGTTAGGTCGGGAGTCCTTGTCACTGAAAAGAGTTGCGGCTTCCATGTTGCACAGCCTTCTTGCTCTCTCATTCGCTCACTTTGATGGAATTCAGCAGCCATGGCACGAGCTGCCCGATGGAGAGACCCATGTGGCAAGGAACTGGGGAGGGCCTCCAGCCGACAGGAAGCGAAGAACCCGGCCTCTCAGTCCAATGGGCTTCGAGGAACTGAGTTCTGCCAATAACCGCGTGAGTGAGCTGGGAGTGGGTCTTCTTCCCTCAGCCTTCAAATGAGACCTTGGCCCCTCGCTAAGCCACATCTGCCCTACAGAAGTTATGAAATAATAATGTTTGTTATTTGAAGCTGCTAGGTTTGAGGGATAATTTCTTACACAGTGAAAGAAAACTAATACAGATCCTCTGTGGTCCCAGTTGGGGAGGGAGTCACTGAAGGTCCTTGCTGACCCTCAGAGCTCCTAGGGGACCTGGGGCTAGCACAGCGGTTCCTTCATTTGATATAGAATTAAAGGAGCAGGAGTCCTGCTGTAATTCACCGTCATCAGTCGACGCAGCAAACCACAATGGACACAGCCATTGTGGAACATGGGCATGAGGCAAAGGGAAGAGGAAGGAAAACTACCAGGGCATTCTCTCCAGATACGCTTTATGGCTAAACAGAACAGAATCCATGTCCAGGATAATAACAACCAAATGGAAGAAACCCGTGGGGTTTACAAAGTGTTTTATATCTGTGATGTCATCTAACCCTCACAAACACTCTGCAAATTCCTTTTTGGACCTCGAGGGACCGTTTAGAAGGATTGGCAAAGGAGCACACTTTCCCATGGACCCAGATCAGAAGGATGCTGCTTCTCTATTCGAGAAGAAGACTGACCACTTTGACCAAGCACAAAGCTTCAAGTGAGGAAGGAAGGGGTCGCCTGCTTAGCCAGCCAAATGGGCTGCATCGAGCCCGGCCAACACACAGAGAGAAATGTTGTAAGTAGATCCCCCCCCGATACCTCTGCCCTAGAGGGGCGCCATCTCCAATTCTGCAGTGCTCGTCCAAGACATGGTACATGTGGAAACTGGGCCCAGGACCTATCTCATACCCTGGGGCTTTTCCACATCCCAACTTGAGTTGTACACTATTTAGTATGCAAATCCAGGTTCAGACCTTTTCCCAGGTCACCCTAGCAATTTCCTCAGGGCTTCCCCAGGAAGCTAATGACGAAGGAGAATATGAGAATATTAGCAGAGGCCTCCGCATTTGGGATTATCTTACGTTCTTTGACATAAAAGATCGAAATGAATGGGCATGGTCCTCACTCCCCACCCATGCTTAGCTGCAGTGTTTTCCCTCTTCGCCATGTCTTAACTCCAGTCGACGCCCAATCTCATTTGCCCTCCTAAATGTGGAGAAAATCTGTCTCTCCCTCCGTCGCTGTTCGCACGGCTGTAGCGCAGGCGACACCGCTCACCTTGACTTCTGTATAACCAGTCCTCTGCCTCGTCCACAAAGTGAACTTGTCAAAACCTAGATCGGACCCCGTCACTTGCTCCTGTCAATGTCTCCCCACGATGTCTTCCCATCTAGTCCAAGATGAATCTCATTTCTTAGCTAGCATAGCAAGTCTCCCATGGATGGCCTGACCCCGTCCGTCACAGCAGCCGCTGCTCTTACCCCCACCCCCATCCCTAGCTTATGTTCCGGCTGCCACCGGAGCAGCTTCCGTGGTCTTACAGATTATGCCGTCTCATGTTCCAGACTTTTGCTGGTACCGTTCCCTCGACATGAACGGCCCTTTTTGTCTTATGCACTCGACTAAAGCCTGCTCCATCTTTAAGACCCAGGAATCTCGTCCTGCTCCTCCCTACCTGCCCCTTCTTCCCCTCCGTGCTCTCATTATACTCTGGACATCTCTCCACTGTCGCTCGACATCACATGACAGCATCACTATCCGTGTGTGCGCCTGCCTCCCACACCAGCTGGGGACAGAAACCTGAGAGCAAAGCACGTGCCAGAGACAGAAGGCTGAGGGCGGGGCATGCCCTCCGCGCACACGGCTGGCCAGACAGAATCCTCACACGCAAAATGAAAAGACAGGCCAAGGAGTGGGCTCCCATGCTCACTGCCTTGGACACAGATTCAGGCTTGTTGCTTGCTGTCTTCTCAGAGTAAAGTGGTCATACGAACATCTTGAATTAGTCAAAAAAAAAAAATCTTTCTGGATCCAAATCAAGCACATCTGCGAAGGGTGAGAAGTTTTGCAGTTTCAAAAAGGTATAAGAGTGCCTCTGACCTAACATTCCCAGAATGCATTTGATCATGGCCCGTCCCTCCTCTTCTCTCTTTTCCACGTCATCCGCAGTATCCCCGTTCCAGGTCCCCTCTAGGAAACATGAGTATGACAGAAGCGTGTTTAAGCTACCAAATCAAGCAGACCCCAGGTCGACTCTCTGCTCCACCGTGTTCCAGCAATGTGGGCAACTCATTTGAATTCTCAGAGCCTGAGTCTTCGCCTCTGCAAAAACGAACCGTAATATCCACCTTGGAGGTCGTAGCAAGGATTAAGAGACGCCTTAAGTAAACCACATGGCCCTCATTAGATACTCAGTCGCTAATTCGCTTTCCGCAGTATTGCCTTATCTTTACCTTACAGCCCTATCTAGATGCCCTTCGAACCTCTGGCAACGACGTCAAACGCCAGCTTCATGGTTAGTTGCTTTAAAGGACACCAAACAAACACCAAGCTCTACTGAATTTCTTTTTTTTCTAAATCAACCTAAAACAATACATATTGCAGGCACAGCAGCAGACCCTCCTGTTGGAACTGACTAATCACTATTTCCAAATAATGACTGCCTTTGTGCCATGAATATCAGAAGGCCACGACACAGACAACAAAGCTGAACGTCCTGGCGCCTGCAAGACACTCAGTTATAAATGAGTCCCCAACTAGAGGGCTGGGGCCACCAGGGTACTATTCAGAACACACGGCAGACACAACCTTCATTTTGTTTCTCTTCCTTTGAATAAAAATATGTCTGATGCTTCACCTACAATGAAAACATTCTCCCAGTTGTAAAAAACAAAAGTAGTAACAGACTTCATAGGCATGCAGAAGCATGAGATAATTGTGCTTCTCAGTTCGTTGATGTCAAAACCCCCCCGTCCAACCAACCTGGGTGTGATAATGTACGCCTTGTTGTGTGGCAGTTCCCCAAAATATTATTCATAGGAGGTTTGTAATAACAAAGCATTTCCATAATAAATACTGGTCACAAGAGTCTTCTATCGAGGAAAAGCCTGCTGACCTCACTCACATTCCCTACCCTTGAATCGAGATTAAATTTCACTTTTTTAATCAAAGATTCTTAAATCCTAAGAACTCCAAACCTTGAAATTGATACCCCTTTTTAAAAGAAAAATTATACCGGAACCGTCAGAAGGAGCAGTCAAAATGACATGAGGCAAATCAGATGACGTGTGTGTAAGAGGTTTTTTTTTAGTTCAGCTGTCAAGAAAACATCGAGGTGTCTTATCTCCCCAAAAGCCTCAAAGCCAGGGTCTCAGACCCAGCAAGCCAAAATTGTTTTAAGAAAAAATAAAGGCACAAAAGCCTTCTTAGGAAATTCACATTTAAAGTGTTACTTAAGCTCACAGCTTGGACCAGTAAGAAACAGGAACCCAGGACAGCGGTGGGCAAACTAAAGAAAAAATTATTTATACTAAAGATCAAACCCTGTGAATAAGAACTCCAAAGGGACCAGGTTGTTTAATTATTCTACCCTACTACCCTATCAAATATTCTTCAAGTAAGTAATTCAGGATTTAGACCTTAGAAATTTAATTATTATGCATAATTTTGTTGGAGGAGCATTTGTTAGAATGCAATGAGGCTTTCCACTGTGATTGAAAAGGGAGCCTACTTTTTAAAATCCCTTTATAATGAAGCATTAGCAACTTCTCTCAAGGAGTCGCTATCTCAAATCATGGATAGTACAGCAGAGTCAAATCTGTGGTTAGACAACATAGGACATACCGACTATTAGAGTCTCCGTGTTTGAAAGTTAACTGGAACACCATTCGCCTTGGCCCTTAAAAAATATTTGGAAAGAGTTTGCATGCACTCTCCTGTTTTTGTAATGACTATATTATGATCACAAGAGAATGAATTACTGTCCCCAATTTTCACCATCCTTTGCCCGAGTCTCATCACGGGCAAAGTGCATTTCCTTACTGGCATTCAACCAGAGAAGCAAAATCATGAGGGAAATACTGAATTTTTTATACAAATTAGATCTTGCACGATGTAATGAGCGGGTTAAGCAACCTATGAAAGGGTGCCGTACTTGAATCTGGTGCTGGGCACATGGGAAGGAGAGCTGTATGTGAATAAGGAACAGCAATGGCCAACTAGAACCCAAAAGATGAGCTAGCTCCCACATGGGTGCCTCACTGCCTCCATGCCGCCAACATTCATGCAGATCTACAGAAGAGCTGATGTGTTCCTCCCCCATGGAATTGCCCATGAACTAGGCCCATGATCCGGAGAAGTTAAAGAACAGGATCTGGTAGGTGATAAAGGCACTGCAGGCCAGCTATGCTTCACACCCACAAGATGAACCAGCAGGTCCTCATCAGTGATTTGTGACAGTTGTAGACATGGCTGTGGCTTCACTTCTACCACCCGAATCATGCACACATATCCCTTGGGGCCAACGCCACTCAAGAATCATGCAGGGAAGGGCATTCTGAGATCCACAGCTCTAACCTGGCTAAGCCAACACACTGTCCCTGACTTTGGGCTCAGCCACCTGGCTTGGCCTTGGCCAATGGCATGTAGACAGTAGTGACAGCATTCCAGATCACTATCCAGGATACTTAAGAGAACTTAATTTCTGCCTGACCACTTGTATCATCTTGACCAGAACTGAAGAGATAACAGAGCAACTCGACACAACTCCAGCGGCCACAGCCTAAAACAGAAGACCCCAAGCCAAGCCACAACTAGATAAGCTGAACCACAGCCAACTGGCAGATGTGTGAGCAACAGTAAGTGATTGTGGAAGCCCCTGAGCTGGGGGAAGTAACTGAAACAGACCTAACTTTACTTTGATGATTCAGGACTCATCTCTCTACCTGTTTCTCTCATGATTCCAAATTCCTGCCACGGACCCGTCTCCTGCAGCCCACAAGCCTATGCCCACAGAGTGATGCAGACTGATGCTCTATGACAGAAATCTAGCCCACTTGCCTAATTTCAGGACATTCTTCTCTTAAAAATCGTTGGAAACAGCATCAAATCAATATTAAATCCCGACTATGGCTATGAAAATACAGAACCTTCAGAAATACAGTTTCAAAAATGTGCAAGTCCTGCATGGAGACAAACCTAAAATCCGATTGAGGACATGAATAAATAGAAGACTCATGATGTTTCTACTTGGGCAGAATCAGCATTGTCAAGAGGATGATTTTCCAGATTAAATTATGAATGTCATACAATTGCATTTAAGATCCCATGGAGTTTGGTGGGTGGGGAAAGTTTGGTAAACATCATGAGGGAGAAGAATAGCAATGAGAATCGCAGAGAAATACTTCTCCAAGGTAAGTAGAGCACACTGAGAACCTGGCCGCCAAGATCCTACTGGCCCAAGGACACCAGGAACCTGTTCCTCAAAGACCCCATTTCCTTGGCTCCCTCTCAAGGACGTGCCAGGGATCTCTGTGTAGGCTCAATAAAAGCCGGTGAGATAGACGTGCACACACGCACACACATGCACACACACACACACACACACACACACACACATAAATAAGTCTTCGTGTGTGAGCATTTGTGTGGATTTCTATTTTTAGGTGTGCCTCTCCATTCTTTGAGCTACGTTAAAAGTCTGAGAATTGAGATTTGTTGCTGGGCAAGAGAGAGCAAAAAGAGGCAACTCAGTGGCTTCCGAAGACACTGAAGTTGCAGAAGGCCTCAGGTCTTGGTGGCATTTAGACTCACAACAGACCACTGCCCAGACCAGGGGTGAGAGGGTGATGTGAAAAGTTTCAAGTTTCGCAGGGGATCCGAGGGGGACAAAGTTAAGGTTATATAGTTTGGTCTTTCAGAAAAAGGCTTCACTGACACTCAAAAGCCTTCTGTTTTGTTGTTGTTGTTGTTGTTTTGTTTTGTTTTGTTTTGTTTGTTTGTTTGTTTTTACCATAAAAGCCCTGAGTACCAGAGAAATCACTGGCCAGCCATGGAGACTCAACTGTTGATTTTCCCAACTGCTTGGCTGGTCCTTACACAAGTAGCATCAGCTACAGCCTTTTGAGTCAAAGGCTTTACTGCAATAAGATTTTGTGAGAGAGCTCAAGCAAATAAGTTTACATTAGCCAACAGGCAGTCCCAGGCTCCTTCTGTGGGCCAGGGCCAAGGGGAACCCAGAGAAACCTGAAGGAGATTCTGCTCCCCAGAGGGCTACCACTGAGGATGGAGCCCAGACATGGAGTTAGGTCTGAATGTGGCCAGTAAGACAGTATAGCCAGGCAAAGGGTAGAAAGAGTAGAAAGTTCTGGGTTCAGATGCCTCTCATATAGACCATGTCACCCTGTAGAAGGAGAGTAATCCTGCTTCTTTGGTCGATCCTGGTGGAATTAAATAAGAAAATTACGTTGTGCCTGACACACAGTAGCACCTGGAAGACACTTTGCATATTAATGAATGTTGAAAACAGTGTTTTAAGTGCTGGGCTGTAGGCACATTCGATAGGCAGCAGGGGCCAAGGATGGGACTATTTGAGCCTGGGGAAGTTGCAATTGGCTTCTCATAGGATGTAATGTTTGAGCTGGAGCTCCAAGAACGAATGAGATTTCAACAGCTGATGATGAGGGAAGGCTTTTCCAGGATGAAGAAAGAGCATGAGCAAAAGGATGGAGGTGAAAAGCAACATGATCAGTGAAGGCGGGAGAGACAGGTGAGGCCACAGAACAGAAAGGCTCAGGTTGTGGGGTGCCCTGTGTCCCATGTTGATGATGGACAGTCATGGAAGGTTGTGATGCAGATCAGATAACACCCATTTCTTATACCACTTTCCCTTCTAAATTTGAAATCTTCACAATTAGAGAAAAGCAAACAAGGGATGGCTAAGAAGGAAGTGTCCCAGAATCCCCTGGTCCATTACGCCACAAATCCTGTGCAGTGTATTACACGGTCTGGCATGGGACCCAACCTCCCACCAAACCTTGGCGGGGGCAAGCCTGGTCACCAGGCTGTTCCATTTTCCCAGAGCCCCTTCAGGTATAAGAAAATATTTTTCCGCTGGGAGTCTACTAACTGTCATGTCTAATTTAATCCTAAATACATTGCCATAGAAAAAGAAGTCAATGACTAAACCTCTCCTATGTCTCTGATTTCTTGTTTCCCTAGCCCTTCACCCACATCTCCGTTCCATCTTTTTCTTTCTTTCTTTTTTCTTCTTCTTCTTTTTTTTTTTTTTCTGTAAGGGAAGTAGAAGCGAAAGGGAGAGGCAGTCTCCACACTCACTAATTTGTTTTCCATCCACAGCCCTGAATTTCTTTCTCTCTGACCTGTGCTGAGACAGGACAGATGGGACAGTGCCAAGGGGAGACTAACTTATTTATCTTAAAAGCATAAATTACTTACAGTTATCAGAATACCAATTATATCCAAGTAAGCACCTCTCGCTTCTCCTTAAATGTTTTGGTTTTCTCAGCTGCTCATTTAAGTTTTAACAGGGTGGCAGGAGGTCAGAAAGTCAGGGAGACATTTAGCTTTGCTGTAGATCGAAGCCCCCTCCCCCTTCCACCTCTCATTCTTCTCTGCTCTTCCCTGCAGGGGGACCCAAAATGATTTCGATCAGATGATGGGAAGAGTGTTGGTTAGGAACTGGAGACCTGGCTTAGCATGGGCTTGCCACTGAACTCCCATGTGGAGACAAACTCTCACACACCCCAAGGCTCACGCCCCATGTCGGCAGAATGAGGGGATTGAAAAAAATTGACACCCAAGACCCCTTCCCATTTCCACTGTGATGATTTCAAGATTCCAACTCAGATTTACCTTTTGTTTCTGAATCATACATGCTCAGTTGGATTTCAGATTATTTATTGAAACCTACTGTGTTTTACAAGTTAGCACAAAGCTACTCCAAGTGTGGTCATGGACCCAGGCTGGCCTGAAAACTGTCACTGGTCTGCGATGAGATCAGCAGGCAAGTTGAGTGTAAGCAGTAGAAACTTTCTGGCAATTTGGCATGGCCGCGACATCCAAGAGTATGACGGTGGCCTCATTTGGTTGCATTTGCATGATGAGTTGCATGTGTCACGAACTGCGTCCTACTTATGTGCAGTGGGACCGCATGTGAAATAAAACAAAAATAAAAGGAAACAAATACTCCAGCCAGGTGATAAAGGTCAGCATCAATGGCCATAAATAACGTCGAGAGTTTGTACCCCTGATACGATGTGATGAATATGGAGCTTCACCACTAGGGTTTTATTCCCAATAGCCCATTACCCCAGGCTCATCATGAGAAAAACAGCAGACAACTTCCAATAACGAGACAGTCTACAAAATACTTACTTGACCAATACTCCTCAAAACTATCAAGGTCATCAAAAACAAGGCAAGCCTGAAAAACCGTCACAGCCAAAAAGAGCTAAGGAGACATGCCAATTAAATGTGATGAGGTACTGTGGAAGGGGTCAGATAAAGGACATTACATAAAAACTAAGAAAAGCTAAATAACCACGGACTTTATCTTTAAGAAAAAAAAAAGAAAAAACTTAGATAAGAATTTCTCTATATACATTAATTTATTTAATCCTCACGAAAGCCCTGGGAAATATGGAGAATAGGCATTACAGTTACCATTTCAGGGATTTTATGGATGAGGAGACCCAGTTAGTGACATTTGGTGTACTATGAGAGAATAAGGTTTGAATCCACTTCTCTCAACTTTTCTTTCTCTTGCTCTTATCTACTAGTTTTTATAAGTAGGCAGACATTTATCCAAGTTTAAGCTACATTTCTGATTAGAAATATGCTTGATGTAAAAAAAAATTAGAAAGAATATACAAAAATAAAGAGATTCCTTTAAAAACATCACCAATAATTTTCCAATCTAGAGCAAGCATTTGTTAACCTTTAGATTTCCTTTTTTTCCCTTTTTCTAAGCACTTAACCACTCCTAAGTGTGAAGAGGAGA
Organism: Eidolon dupreanum; assembly: GCA_028627145.1. Classification (NCBI taxonomy): domain Eukaryota; kingdom Metazoa; phylum Chordata; class Mammalia; order Chiroptera; family Pteropodidae; genus Eidolon; species Eidolon dupreanum. The sequence continues at coordinate 5,086,820 of CM053514.1, forward strand.
GAGAGAGAGAGTGTGTGTGTGTGTGTGTGTGTGTGTGTGTGTGTGTGTGTGTGTGTGTAGAGAGAGAGAGACAGACAGACAGACAGACAGACAGAGACAGAGAGCGAGAAAAGACTGTGGAGAGGGCCATCCAACAAGCAATCAGGAGATGGGACCTCCAGTGGAGGGATGCAGTTAACCCTCCGGAAAGGGGAAGGGGAGAAAAAGCAGAAGCTTACGGGAGCAACAGAATAGAGGGAAACTTTATTTAGACCAGAGTAGCCATGATCATTTGCACAAAAATAAGAAATTGCTAGTTAAGGCGAAGGGGCTGAACATGCACGGGAGAGAGGGCTAGATGGTAACAGGCAGGCTCTGGAGGAGGTGAGAGGGATGGGAGCCACCGGGAAGCACATATTAGAACAAAGAAAGGGCCGGATTCTTCAGAATCAAGGTGAAACAAAGAGGAAGAGGGATAATACAGTGATTTCTGATGTACAAGGGAAACAACTTAAGTCAAACGACCTTTTCTTTTTTTTTTTTTTTTTTGCAAAGTAGGATGTGAGGTCACCTACTACTTAGGAGGGGACAAAAACCCAGTCAGAGTTTGGGGAAGGTCCAGTAAGTTTGAAATGTCTGTATTGTCATTTCTCAGCTGCATCCGTGGAACGACGACTGTACTTGAACAATCTGCGTGAACCTGGCGTTGGCGAACCTCTGGACTTCACGACAATGACCTTGAAGGGAGCCCTGGGGTCACCGTCAGTTCTCCCCAGCCTGGCACCACTGGCTTCATCCGCAAAGGATTGAGCTCAACATTTTCCACATACGGCAGTGTGACTCAGCTCGAGCCGCACTTGTGACCACCGTTTGCCAGGGAACGGACGTGCCCGCCATCTAAACTCACGTGGTGTGATATTTCTCTGCAGAACTTGAGGTCGTGAAGAGAAGCAGAACCCGCGACAGAATGACAAGGAAAGGCACAGTGGGAAACGGCGGTCTTTAAAGGAGCAGAGCACGCCAGCGGGTGTCGTGGTCACGTTCCAAGAAGTTAAAGGAGTGAATCTTCTCATGGGGCCAGCAGACACACGCATTGTCACAACAACGTACCCTCGCCCCTTCTTCCTGACCAATGAGCCCCGGTGACGTTGGGAACAACGATGTGCCTACTGAAAGACTGTATTTCCCTCTTTGCAGATGGAATGGCATGTGGCACACAGTTCTAGTCAAATTAGGGAAGCTGAAGTTCTCGCATGAAGTTTCCAGAATAGCTGCTTAAAAGGCGGGGACAGGAGCAGAGGGAGAAGGAGGAACACAGACATAGCTCTCTCCTGCCGTTTCGCCCTTCGCCTGCCCACTTCGTCCTGCCTGCGCCGGGAAGACGATGTCAGTGAAGGGGGGCGACCAGCGGGCTGCAGTGAAGAAGAGCAAGAGACAGCCAAGGACTGGATCCCGACATCCGTGACCCACATTTCAAACTCGTCAGCTATGTACCTCCAGATGGCTCATTATCTAAGAAAAATAGAACCAGCAATTTGTTTAAGGCTCTGCTTTGGGGGCTCTGTTTCCCCCAGTCGAATAGAATTCCTGATCTACACAATAGGCAATTTCATTTCTGTCATTAATTTAGAAGTAGTGTGTCACAGCTTTGCGTATTCTAGAGTTTCACGTAGCCAATGCCCCTTGAAAGAACCAGGCCATCCTGTGGGGACCTGGCAATCCTTTTGTAGAACTGCATGTTTTGTTTTGGGGGTGTCTGCCTTTGCTGTAAAGCGAGCCGATCTACACGCACAACATATGATAAGCATGAAGCAGCCCGACTGGTTTTATTAGTTTTCCTTGGGCTTTGGTCTAAAAAGGTTTCTCGCTGAGTTGATTTCACCCCCGATAACTTCCTTCACACTCCACTTCCTAATCGAAAAAGGCCCACATCAGGGGTAGAGAAACAGAGACCAGTCCTTTCCCAGCTCTCCCCTGGGACTCCTTCGCTCTTTACTGCACCGCTGGGCTGGCTTAGCGAAAGCAGTTTGACGTCCAGAATCCCCCTGGCAGCCTTCCATGGGTCTGTCTGCTTCGTCAGAAAGCTCCAATCAGTAAGTCTGTGGGCTAAGGGGAGTCTGATCTCACTGGTGGTGTTGCCACGCTTTGTTCTTTTTCTGATACGTTCCGTTTTCACAATGGTTTTGTTCTTTTCGAGTCCGGAGAGCTGACATGATCTTGGAAAGTGAAACATGCTTCCCTAAATTCTGGCCCACACTCCCTCAGGTGAAACTCTCCAAATCATTAACCTTCAGGTAAACCTTGGAGGAGGAGGAGGAGGGCTTTTTGTGCTGGATCCCAAGAGCTACCTTTCTGAAAGCCTTGACTTTAACCTTGTGAGTTACAACATAGCCTTTCTAAATGAAACCAAACGAGGAAGGCCAACGCATAAAACCAACAGAAGCAGAGTTGTTTTGTATAAAGTGAAGGCAGGTGAGGGAAGGGAAGGGGCATGTAATGGGGAGGCAGCTGAGAGTCCCTACAGATTAGCCATAGCCTTTCCCCTAGGGGATTTCCATGGGATGCACTCCAAGGAACCCCGGGGTTCCAAGGAACACAGTTTGAAAACCACCTTGCCAGTAAGCCTAGAGTGGCATAAAAGATGTTTCAGCATCGTCTTTAAGAAAAGCAAGCTAAAGACAACTTGAATCTAGAACACTGGGGACTTGAGTTCAAAAGAGTCTTTTAGAACTTTCCCTCCATTTCCAAATTATATTGCTCATTCTCAAGCCCCTTACTTTTTATCTGGATCCGTTTTTAGCAAGCTTAAAAAGCTTGCTGATTTGCCAAACCCAAACAGACCCGGGTCATTACCATAGCTCCCTAGCATTTTCTGAGTTGTGAAGTAATGAGTCTGTTATGCAAGCGATGACCATGTTACATGACCCACAAGCAGTGATTCAGAATTAGGGACTGGATTAAGAGACACATTCTATGGGTTGTGGTGCTCAGGCATAAACAGCAGTATTCTCTCGCCACGATTCCAAAGTATATTGCCTTTGCACTGTCTGAGAGTTTGCTTTGCTTTTTCTCTAGTATCTGCACATGGTCTCAGGATGGGCAATTCCCCCTCATCTCTTTTATGTCTAACTCTCAACATACTATAAGCATCCACAAGCAGACACACCTAAAAAGACAAAAAGCCCATATCCACCCTCAGAAACTCCATTTCCTTACCAGCCAGATGGGAAATAATCCCCTGTGTTTCTAGAGTAGCCCTGGTGACAAAATGAAATAAGGTTCCTTGCCCAACGTGCCCTAGAAATTTTATTTCGGACATCGTATTTCCTCTGTCCTTCCTTCTATTCGCTTTACAGGGCAATGTGAGAAGACATGGATGAAAGTGCCCAAATAAAGCAGAAAACTCGGAGTAGGTGAGCGAGCAGCATTCACGGGCTGCAGCCCCCAACGAAGCTCTGCATCGGGCCACTACTGAGCCCTCTGAGCCCAGAATTCTGAAGCTTCTTTATCGTCACACACACAGCACTCACTCTGTCTGTGGCTGATTTGTCTTGGATCCGCTTGTCCAGCCTCTGAGAGCGGACCCTCCGTGTTTGCCATGAAGAATCTTTGTTTCTGCCTCTAATGGTGTGAGCTTCCATTTCGTGCTGGGAAAGCCGGTTCTTTAAAAAAGGTTTCCTTGGACCAATAGCAGAGTTGAATTTTCGAGTAAAGAAAATGTTTCCTTTTCCCTGCTCTGATTTACACCCGTTTTTGACAGCGTGGTAGAGGCCACCACCCCACGTGGCATCACGTTCAAAGTGTGGCAGAGAAGCCATTGCCATCCACTCGGGCCTCGTCCTGCCACCATAAAATTCCACCACGAAGCTGTCTTTAGATTATTCCAATGGTTAGAGAAGCTCTATTGCATTCAGATTTTAGTTTTAAAAGGTCTGTGTATATGTGGCATGGGGGGGTGTGTGGGGTCTGTGTGTGAGCACTTACATGAGTACCCCAAGCCTCTGAGCATTTATGTGAGTACACCAAGCATCTGGTGGACAAAACACCCCAACTGCTGTCTGCCTTTCAACTCCATCCTGCCTGTTCACGTTTCTAAGAAAGTTTCTCATCTGTCTCTTGCCCAAAAACTGGAAGTAGCGTAGGACGAGAACTCACATATCTTGGTTTCCTCTGTTAGACCAGGCCCAGTGCCAGATACTGGATACTACTTTAATGCACGCACTAGCCCTTAAGGTCAAGTGTCATTATCACCACTTTAAGTCGAAAGCACTGAGGTCACATATGACGAATTTCACCCTGTGAAGTAAGCTCTCAGAGAGTGGAACTGTGTTTTGTTCGCTTGTATACCCAGACCACATTTTCTGACCTATCATGAGGACTCTCTCAGGAAGTTTCGGCTCAGTTTGGGTACAGGAGTGATGACTAAGATGAGAAACTCGGGCCAAATTTAAGGTGTCGGTGAGTTAGCCCAGGCTGATGACGGGGAAGGCCTGGAGGAAGGCTTTCTCCATGGAGGGGGGCGGGGGCGGGGAAGAGGGTGTTGTCTGGATTTCCTCAGTGATAGATTATGGGGTTGCAAAAACGAGTGGGCTTTAGAATGGGAGGGAAACACCTGGGCTGGAATTCCCATTCTGCCACTTACAGGCTGTGTCACTTTTGTCCTCTTATAAGATCTCTTTGAGCCTTCATTTTCCATCTGAAATAAATGGAGACAAAAATATTTATCGCAGACAGTCATGGTCATGAGTATTAAATGAGAGAACATATGTGAAACTCCATAGTCCCGATTTGGCAAACGGTGGACACTCCATAATTATTTGTTTTTTTCCTTCCCTTTCCCTCCACTCCAAAGCATCTGCAGACTCTCTTTACAAGGTGACAGTTTTGTACTAAGTACTACCACAAGCTCCAATGTTCCCAATCTCGACGTCTTTATGAAATGGGACAATATCTAGAAATGACGATTTAAAAAAAAAAAAAACACACAGAATAATGAAACGAGCATACGACACAGTGGAATCACTGTCTTCATTTCACGTTTCCCCCCTCCCCCGTAATTGAAACCATTTTCGAGTTTTATTTAGTACAAAATTAATTTCACATTTTCATCAAGGAACTCATGTGGATCCCAGGGTGATTCAGATTTTCCGATACAGAAATTCATAGCATGCATTACTGGTCTTTTTCAAGACAAAAGAGTTTATGCCAGAGGAGCCCGTTTCAGTCCTGCTCTGCAAGCAAAATAAAAGAACCTTTCACGTGATACTTCCAAAGTCAGACCTAACATCAGTTTTTTTTTTAGAAAACTGATCTTGAAATATATATATATATATATATCTGCATGAGTTACTCAGCCCAACTTTCTAGTCTCCCAAATAAAAAACACAACTTGATTTACCTTAGAAATAAGCTGGTTTCTTCGTGAGCTGAACTCAGAATTGACACTGGGCTCCCTTGTCAGGGAGAAATGCACATTATGTCAACATGTGCGGGTAAACCTCTGGCCACAGAGAGCAGGAAAGTTGGCTTCTTACACTTCCCCGCTGGCACAGGCTACCCCGGCGTGACCTTCCAGGGCTGTCACAGGGAGGCTCTAGTGATACCACGTGGCTTCAGAACTAGGACCCCTCTTGGCTGGATTCCAGCCCAGCCAAGGGAAAGCAGAGGCTGTGCTTTGGAGGTTTGGACCGACGCATTCTAGGGCGCGCTCCCTACTTTTGGTGTCCAGAACTGAATCTACCATCAGAAAAACGAGCCAAACTGGGGCAGGTGAGGAGGGGACACTGGCCGGGGAGAGATGAATGGGTGTCTTCTGGGTGTCCCTGTACGGACGCTGCTTCCCCAGCAGTCCCGAGCCCAGATTCTTTACCTGCCTCTCTCCAGTGCTGAAATCCAGCCGTCCTGACCCCTGGTCCAGCTCCAGGCCCTGGGGTGCCTCTTAGCAGCCCCCAGGATACATCAGCACTCTGCCCCTGAGCACTGGGAAGAGCTGACATTTGTTCCATGGCTCAACATTCTTAGTTTCTGGGCCTCTTTTCTTTTTTTCCCATTAGAGGTGAAACTCACGATTTTAGCCATTTTAAAGTTCACAATTCGAAGGCTTTTAGTAAATTCATGATGTTATGCTCCCATCACCACTATCTAATTCCAGAACATTCTCCATACTCCCAAAAGACACCCTGTACCCATGAAGCTGTCACTTCACGTCCACTGATGCCCCCGCCCCTGGCAATCACTCATCTGCTTCTGTCCCTGGGGCTCTGCCTATTCTGGACGAGTGACTCCTCGCTAAGCAGTACTTTTTGCCCTTGCCCAAAACCAAGAGAAATGAAGGTCAAAAAACGACCCAAGCCTTTTTGGATATCGCCATGTCTTCAACAAAAGGGTAAATTACCCTCAGAGTAGAGTTGCTGTATTTTGTTCTATTATCTCATTCCCTGAAATCAGTCCGCGACGTTGCAATAAGCCTGGGCGCTGGAGCCATCAAAGTGCGCATGCACGGACAGCCACGTGCGTCTGAACGTGTCCCTGCATATGTCCCTGTATGTTACCGTACATATGTGTTCTGCTTTCACAGAAAGTCGACATCCCACGATCTTGCCATTGTCCAATGAGAGGAAGTATATGACGCTGCTTTCCAGGGGAAAAAGCGAGGGGCTCCAATTACAGCCTGGCACAGACAAGAAAACGGCACCTCTGGATTTTGGCCAAGGCGCCCTCGCTCACGGGTCTCATGTGCTCACGGAAGTTCAGGAAGGGGCTGTCAGGCAGTGCTCTGTCCGAGGCCTCCTGGCAACACTTGGGGAGCACAATACAGTTTTGTAGAATTATGTTCAAAGGTCAACTCTACTTGTTAAGATTCTTAAGGTGTCTGTTTCATTTAAATCAAGTTTTGTGTTTGTACATGTGTGTTTTTTAAGGGAGAATGGAATCTCCTGAGAGAAAAAAATCCTACATAAATTGGAAACATGTGTAGGCATTCAGAAGGTCAGCTCTGTAAAGATGTGTTATAATATCTCATGTTTATAGGAATTTTATTTACAGACAAGGCCCCATATAAATTGTATGATTCTCTGGTGCCCAGGTTAGCCAGTCCTCCCCATCCTGGTATAGTTGTTTAGATTTTAAAACAAAAAAACAAAAACAAAACAAAACAAACAAACAAAAAAACTCTTTTCCACTCCTTCAGATAGAGAAAAAGAAGAAAAATATCATATTACAACTGAAAAAGCTAGAGCTTAGCTAAGGAATGGGTACACTTATGAAATATTTCAATGTGGCATCATATTTGATACCCAAAGAGTGGAAGGACACAGGGCTGTAGACCACACTGCTTTAAAGTAGCACTGGCCTATTTTGGCCCACATAGGGGCCAAAATCCTAAGTATGAGACATATTTAGAGACAAGATTAAACTGTTCATATGCAGTTTAAATGCAGCTTAAACTGCATTTAAAATTAAATACATAAAACTATACTTCATATGCTGTTTACGATTATAGCTTCCTCCCCTGTCTTTCAAATACTGCTAAATTACATATGTCAAAATAACAGAAGAGGGAAGCAGGAAGAAAGAAAGGAAAGCTAACATTGATTGGCTATCTTGTCCTCTCTGTTAGGCTTTAATCTATTTGTTCTTGTTTTTATTTCTTACAACTATCGTACAAGGTAGATATAATTATCTCCATCTTACAGATGAGCAAACTGTGGTTCAGAGAGATTGAGTAGCTCCACAAAAGCACACAGCTAAGCATCGAAGCTGGAATTTGAAGCCAGGCTGGTCTGACTTTAAGAATCACGTAACACTAGACTTCCTGGGGAAATCACTTCATAAATTATATACATGTCTAACTATTATGTTGTACGCTTGAAACTAATACAATATGGAGTGACAACTGTAATTGAAAAAAAAATTTTAAATAACGTGTAATTAACATCAAAAATAAAAACATGGTATATTAAACATGAAAAAAAAAATCACATAACACTGTTGGTGTTAGACTAGAAGTTCCCAAATATAGTGGGACGAGCCCTTGGCAGGGGCCAGAGAATTCTGCTCCTGCTCCAAAATTTGCCACTCCCTCTCAGTAATATCGGGAGAAAACCAAGAATTCTCTGGGCTCCACATTCCCCACTGGGGCCACCGGAATAACACTACCTGCCCTTCCTGCCTCCTGGGTATATAGTGAATGCCAAATAAGAAAATAAATGGTGGGGAACATGAGGAGAGACTTTGAAATACGAAAGTAAAGCATTTGAATTGTAAGGTTTAGTGATATACAGATCTCCCCAAAGCAGGATGCACAGGATAATCCATGGGAATGTGGGAAGAAATTAATTATTCAAACTTCTATATGGGTTTCATTTTACTTTAAAACATGGAAAATATATAGATATATTAATAATAGTAGATGTACATAGTTTATCAATAAATTCACAGATCGTAGGATTGGATGCCCCCAATTTTTTTACTGATTAGGTGCATGATCAAAAAATTTGAAGATCACACATCTATATAAAAAACAACATAAATTCAAAATATTGTCTATTATTGTGTGTTTATGAGTAGTGGTGGCTATAGATACATCATGAACTACCAGGTGAGTAGCTCAGAGCTCTGCTAATAAATTGTCAAATATTTGTTTTTAATCCTCAAGCATCCCAACATAATGGAAAGACCATAAAAGTAACTTTTTGTCTTTTAATGGATTTCAATTGCAGAGTTGAATTTTTCATTACCTTGGTTCAATCACGCTGTCACCATTGGTCTACATTGGGCAAACTTCTACTTCATTCATTCATTTACTCATTCATTCATTCATTCATTCCATTACGATGCCGTGAATACCTAAGAGCCCACTACTCTACACAAGAATTTGAAGTATATTTACCTATATTTATCTATGTGTCTCTCTCTTATCCTATCTCCTGCCTCCCCACACAGATGTAACCAGTATTCAGAATTCTATGATTATTCTTTTGCTTTCAAAAGTTTGATCACATTTTGTTTGGTTTTGCTCATTTTTGAACTTTATAAAAAGAGTACAATATTCTAAGAAGTCATTTGGGACTTATTTTTATCTAACATTATATTGAATGATGTCCATATTGTAGGTGGCTGTAGGTCACCCCATTTAACTGCTGTGTGACAGTCCAATGTGTAATTAGACCATATGTTATTCATCCATTTCTTCGAGGATGGGCATTTGGATTATTTCCAGTTTGTTGCTACTAAGAACATTACTTCTTTGAACATTCTTATGTGTGTCTCCTACTTCTCATGTGTAGAAATTTTCTTTGGGACTATACCAAGAAATGGAAATTTGGGGTATGGTAAAGTTTAATTTAATAGAATAAAACCAAATTATTTTCCAAAGTAGTTGTGCCAATGGGTCACTTTCTTAGCCAGTTTACTTTGTTTTCTCATATGGGAAACCTGGCTAAAATGACTACTTTACAGGTGCCTGTGAGGATTAAAGAAGTTGAACAGGAAAGTGCCCAGCAACCTCTCTGGGATACAGAGGTCAATCAGTAAACTAGCACTTAAATCTCTGTCTCCCAGAGACCCGAAACCCGTGCCCAATGAGGAACGAGGAGGCAGAGTTGGAGGGGCCCGAAGCCCATTGCAGCTCTGACACATTGTTAGTGAAACAAATGCTGGACCAGTGGCCCCTCACTTCAGCTCCCAGAAACTTATCTCCTCAATGAATGGGGTGTGCTTTTCTCACAACCCTGGTACTTATTCCCTAATTCCTGGAGCACAGAGTCCTAGAAATACTTGCATAATTGGATGATGGCTGATGGGTTCTTGGTGCTCAATAATGGTTGAAATTACAGTGGGAAGAAAATGGAATTAATGATAAAATTGTGCTTAGTATGAAATCCAGACTCCACCAAGGTCGTGTGTGACCCATTCTCGCTGGCCTCTCCTGCCTCGTCCCTCTCAAGTGGTTCACCTCTTCCCTCGCCAGGTCATAGGCATCGGTCATGTTCAGTTCCTGGAACATGCCATGCTCTCCCTCCCTCAGGGCTACTGCCCTCACCACACTCCCCGCTTAGAATGCTTTACCCCACGTTCTTCCCACGGCTGGCTCTTCCTCACACTTTTACTCTGCTTGAAGTCACCTGCTCAGAAAGGCGTGTCCTCTCCTACCCTCAACGAAACACTTTCACGCTTACTTCAAATAGTCTCAGCCTTTAGGGTCTTTATAAACATTTGACTAAATTCGTTGTTATTATATATATATCTGTTTACTTTTATTTTGGGTCTGTCTTCTCTACTAAAATCTTAGTTTTATGACACTTAGTTTTATGACACCGTCTTCATCATTCTTATGTTCCCCAGTGGCTAGCAGAGTGCCAAGCATTTGTTGAATAGCTAGATATAACTTAAATCTCTGCAGGTGCCAGGAGGCATCGAGTTTTGTGTAAGTCACTTGGTACGCATGTACCAATTTTCATTCTCTCAACAACCTGTGCCATAGCCACTGTCAATCCCATTCAGAAGGTAAGGAAATGGGCATGAGGGTGTTAAGTAACACCTCCAAAGGCCCACGGCTTGAGAGTGGTAGAGCTGGATCTGACACAGATTTGACTTCAAACTCTGTGCACTTTCTGCTGAGTCATGAAGACCATAGGCAAAGGTATTTAAGGAACCCAGCTGACGTTGGTTGGCCTTTTCGGCTGCCAGCCTAGACTTTCCCTGGGAATTTCTCATTTTCCTATGCTAAGTCTTGGAGCTATTAGTTTTGCAGTATTGTAGGACACGCCGATGGAAAATGCCATCTGACTTCTTTATCTGTTAAGCAAACGGTAAGAATAACTATTTGGCCAAACTCACACTATTGTTCCCTCATCAATCACACTGCAGTATTACTTATCAATGGAAAAGCATGTTCCCGAAATGTCACAGCGGGACTTAAACAGCTAAGTAGGCCAGTAAATCATTCTTCTAAAAGCAACAAAGCTGACCTCTTCCTTAACACTCAGATGCTTAATCTGTAAATTATTTAGCTTGTGCTATTCCTTTCTCTCAAAGCTTAAATAGTAAAGCAGCCATTTTCATTTCCTTATGTATTCCCCGAGTGATTAGAAAGTAGCACTCTTCAGAAACACAGACCATGTTCATATTTTCTATAAATGGATAAAAAATAGCTTTCCTTGGCCCACAAGGTATATTGTATTCTCACTCAAGGGACCCAAACGCCAAAGGAAAATTGAGAGGATATTAGTAACTTCCGATTTTCACAGTCACTCTTCTGCATTTTATCATGTCAAAAAAGACTAGAGAGCTATATATTTCTCTACCGACCACAAGCATCATTTCTCTCAAAAGTTCACAAAAGGCTATGTCCCCCGGGCACCCTCCCTTGACTAGTCCTGATTTACGCTGTTCAATCCCGTTCTCAACACTTACATGTGACACTCACACCACGTTATTAACCTCGGATTTGGGTGCTTGCTTATGTTTTTGTTATTTCTAAAAGTTGCGGCATGATTAAATGTTTGGTCTTGTCATATTTAGATGGCAAGCATTTCAAGGATAGAGACAATTTCTTCTCATTCTTTTCTGACCCACAGACACCTATGAATACATGCATTCATCTTTTATCCCTCTATCCACTCATATCTCTTCAGAGCAACTTTAAGTTTCCAGAAATGGTGCTAGGGGCTCCTGAGGAAAGAAAACTGAAAGACATATATGCAATTTGAACTCAGTCAAAATGAAGAGGTACTGATTCAACAGGCATAGAAAAAACTGCAGGAGAATGCTGATAGTGGTTGTCCTTAATTAAGGTGATAAGTTCCTTCATTGATTTTTCTATATTTTCAATCAGAATATGTGTTTATCTTATATCAGGGAAAAGCTATATTAAATAATCTAATCAGTAAGTTGAAAGAACAAAGTCAAACTTATATCACAAGGAAGCAGATAGAAATAGACTGAACAAGCCCTCAGATAGGACTTAAAGATTTCAATTTGAGTTGGGTCTACAGCTATGTCACCCTGAACAAGCCTGATCCCATCTGATCTCGGAAGCTAAGCAGGGTCAGGCCTGGTTAGTACTTGGATGGGAGACCACATAGGAAGACCAGTTGCTATAGGGTAAAAAATAAAAATTAAACAAACAAACAAACAAACAAATAAATTTGAGTTGGGGCTATGTGATCTTTTCAAGACTTAGTGTCCTTGTCTATAAACTGAAAATAAAAATATCTCCTTCCTAGTGTTATTCAGAGGATTATATGAGATAATGTGACTCAAATGCTTTACAGGACTGTAAAAGGCATTAGGTACTGGAAGGTATTATTACTTATGTTGTGAATTGGGCCTGATTTTAAATGGCCTGTGCTGGATGTCAGGCCTACTGCAGATACCACTAAGCATATTATGGGATTAAGAGGCTCAAGGCCAATTATCCACAACACTGGTTAAAATGTTTGGTTCTTCTCACCCTGTGGATGTCACAATTTGCTCCAGATGAGTGAACGCTAAAAAAGTGTTCCACTTCAAGTGTCTTTCCTACTTGGAATTAAGACCCAGGCCTTGAGGACCACAGAGAGAGTGGGTTGCAAATCCCTTGGGCTCATGTTTCTTTCATCTTTTCCTGGGCTAGGATAAAATTACAAAGATATATTTTTATTTTTATTCTCACAATTCAGAAAAACTACAGAAACCAAGTTGATATCTTTTTCCTACTCATAAAAGAGGGGGAAAGGCTATGGAGTTCTGTCTGCATATCTAAGATGAGATGGTAAACGTTGGTTTAGAGAGGAACAAATTGCGTTTCTACTCTGACCAACTCTCAACTTCTTAATATCTTGTATTATTCCCTCTTCTAAAAATCCTTTAATAATTTCGGAATTTACTGTGCCTTCTACAAAGCTCTGAGGAAATATTCACTCCGCACATTACTTAACCCAAAGATGGAAACAAACCCCTCGCAGTGTATACTGATGCATGATTTCCCCTCATTCTAAATTTCTCTGCACCAAGCAAAAGGGGTGAATCACTTACGTAGGCATGCTCACCTCCTCTGAACCTCAAGCTTTCAAGTTCTCTCTTTCTCTTGCTCTCTCCCCCCACCCCCACCCAATTAAATGGAAAGATAACAGCTGTTGGAATCAGATTACACTGGGTTTAAATCCTGACTCCCCCATTTACAAGGTTTATGGGATGGGTAAGTCAGTGGTCTACTCAAAGTCCCAGTTTCTTCATTCTAGTAAGAATACCTAATTTGCAAAACTGTTATAAGGATTAAATGAGATGATTGCAAAGCATCAAGCACAATGCCTGACATATAATCAGGCTCAATAAACACTAATTTCTCTCTCCCCCTCCTTGGCTAGTTTGAGCACAGCACATGTCTTGATTGTATATCCATCACAAATTCCTGGACCTCTAGCACATCAGATGTTCCAAGCATTCAGACGTAATAAATTGGAGGGAACCCCCAGGACTATAGGAAGCCTGGCTTCCCAGCCCCTTAAGCAGACCACCTACTGCTCTCTGCAGCAGCCACCCCATGAAAAGAGCAGCTGCCAGATAAAGGGACAGGGGACAGGCTTCCATCTGCACCTCCGCCCTCTTGCCTCCTAGCACAGAGGGCAGCCATGGTCCCCAAGGAAGCAGAGATTTCACTGTTTCAGATGACAGATCAGCCTGTGCTCTCTGACCCAGATTAGACCCAACCCTGGACCAGCTCATCCGCCTAAGTCACCAGCAAATGATTTTAATTCACTCCCAGGAGACGGTAAGAACACTTGGACCAGTAAGGCATGTAATCCGGCGGAGCTCTGCAGTGAGCCTTCGTAAGGATGTGGGTTTCACATGTTCCACTAATATTTCACTGGCCTGTCAGCCCCGGCTTGTCTGTGGGAGCTGGGCTGCACACACAGCCCTCCCGTGCTCCCAGACAGTTGGGGGAGGGAGAGGTAAGGAGGAAGCAGAGGAAAATTCCGAAGGGAAGAAGAAAACACTAAAGACCTAACACAGTGGTTATCAGCAGCAGCAGCGTCACCAGGGAGCTTGTTAGAAATGCAGATTCTCAGTTCTCACCAGACCCTACTGACTCAAAAACTAGCGGTGGGGTCCAGCAATCTGTGTGTTCACAAGCCCTCCTGTGGATCTGATGCATGGTATAGCTCGAGAACCACTGAGCCAGCTCGACAATATTTAAGTCGACTCAGAGTCTAAATTCAAAGAGGAAAGCAAGAATCCAAGGAAGTACAATTATGATAAAGGAGGAAACCTCTGGATTGGACAGAAGGCTTTCTGAATTCCACCTCCAGTGATTGCTAACTGTGTGATCTTGGGCAGGTTGCTTAACTTCTCTGAGACTCCGTTTCCCTGTGTGTAACATGGAGGTAATCAGACCTCCCCTGCAGCTGGGGGTTGAGATATACTCTTCTTGGATGGCCTGGCACCTATATGCCTATTCTTCTGGACTATGCCACACAGCTTCCCGGTATTCCTTCAGGGCAGGGTTTTTTCAACCTTGGCACTATTACCTTTTGAGTCTGATAACTCTCTGTTGTGAGGGGCTGTCCTGTGCCTTGCCAGATGTTTAGCAGCATCCCTGGCTTCTACCCACTAGTTGCCTATAGCTGCCCCAAGTTGTGACAAATATAAATGTCTCTAGACATTGCCAAATGTCCCCTATGAGAACCACTGCATTAGGGTATTGGGATTCAGCATAAGTTAAAAGCAAGGGCATTGTATTAAGTTAGATCTAAAATACAAGTTCATCTACCAACTAGATACCTGACCTCAGACATGTCTGGCAACTGTCTGAGCTTTGCTTCCTTCACCTAAAGAATGATGAACATCTACTTCACAGGGATGGGGTAAGATTAAAAAGTTATCATATGCAAAATGCTCAACAAATTTGGATTTCTGTTGAAAATCTGATCTTTCTTTGCTTTTGACTTGACTAGTAAGAGGCGAAAGGATAGCTGAGATGAACTTTTGATGACGTCTCTTAAATTACAAGGTAAGGAGCAGCCAGAGTTGTAAAAGGCAGGCAAGCAACAGTCAGAGAGAAGGCCTGGTCTTCACTCTGCTGGGCTTGGTATGACAAAACATCTCCTGGAAAAGGACAGTAACAGGCAACTCTTTTGAGAGGTCGTATGACAGTCCATCTCCCCAAGTCCATATTCTGAATCTTGGAACCAAGTCAATATTAGGGTGTCCTTAGGCCATTCACATCAGCCTGGCAGAACGAGAGGCAGTGAAGAAAAGAGAGTGGTTAAGAGCTTGGGGTCTGAGTCACACAAACCTGACTTCAAATCCTAGGCCTGCACGTACTGGTTCTGTGAGCTTCGCCAAATTACTTACACTCTCTGAACCTCAATTTCCTTATTGTTAAAATGAGGAGACAGACTGTAGCCACTCATCAGGGTCTTAGCAAAATGTTATATGAGCTTGTGTGTGTGCAACACTTAGCATTGTGCCTGAAAATTATCACTTTACTGTGTCAGAAACACAGAAACCATGATCTTTGTAACGTTGTCACATTTGGGACAAGCATGCATGATAAAACTGAGAACGCTGTCTCTTGACAACGATCACAAAACAACGCATTTCAATGCAATGAGAAACTAGTTCAGCGTTTCGCTTTCCATCATTCAGTCTTTTGAAGATCATTCTGAACCGAGGGGCTGTCCAAGCAGAAAGGCTGTAGCTCTGACCAAGCCCGAAAAGGTTAAGCAACATCAACTTTAAAGGGACACTTTCCTTCATATCCCTAGGTGTGGGTGCATGAGTGCACAGAGTGAGAGAATAAGAGTCTTCTTGAACTCAGTACCAGCCAGCTAGAACCTCTCACCTCAGTGATAGGAAAGAAAGACCTCTCTGTAATATTATCTAGGGGCCGCTTACAATACCATGGCTCAGTGTGTTGCCTACACCACTTATTTTATACAAGCATAGTCCCTATTTATAGATGAAAAAGTTGAGGCTTATAGGGCTCGTTATACCTATACCCTATTAGGCAGACAGAGAACTGTCCTAAATAACTCTCTTCTTAATTCTTAGAGAGATCTTACAACCAATCTTTGACATCTATTTCACCGTCTAGCATTCTCCACGGTCAGAAGAATTATCTTCCTCTAAGCTCAAGTTACTCTGAGATCTGATTTAGGGAGGTGAGAGGAACTGGATTGAAGCCAGGGTCATGGGCTGGATTTAT
The DNA here is from genome assembly GCA_028627145.1 of Eidolon dupreanum. Taxonomy (NCBI): domain Eukaryota; kingdom Metazoa; phylum Chordata; class Mammalia; order Chiroptera; family Pteropodidae; genus Eidolon; species Eidolon dupreanum. Next base: position 5,102,988 of record CM053514.1, read on the forward strand.
GGTCTCCTCAAAACATCTTTATATCCAAGCCAGATGCAGCCCCAGGGATAGAAAGTCACAGAGCTATACTTCAGTGTTTCTAATTTCTGCACCAGGATGGGGCTCCCAGCCTGGATTCTGCCTGAAGAGCAGCTGGCAGCCACCTAGGTACATCTCGGCCATATCTAGCACCATCTTGGCAATTGAGGTCCCCTTTCATTTTTCGAAGGGCAACAAATTTCACTGGTTCACACTCTCTTCATTTTCTGAATCCCAGTTGACCATAAATTTATCACCTCTGAAATCTATCCTTTTATTTGGGGTCTACACTGACTGAGCCACCAACAACCTCTGGACTTCCTGGGTGGTTTGTCAGGCATAGTCACACTTTGCTCTCCTCCCGAATTCTATAAAACCCAGACACTGAGAACACAACGAATCAGGCTCTGAAAAATCTCATCCTGGGCTCCCCTCCGTGGCTTCCTGCAACCATCCCACTGGAGTCTTGTTGAAAGTCTCTTGTTAGATTGGTAATCTTGATGCTCTGATTAAATGGCAGATGATACATTTAAAATGCTACCTTTAATTTTCTAGATGATGTTTACACTTAAGTCCCTTCCACCTTCTTTCTTTTCAGGAAAAAAAACAAATAAGCAAAAAACAAAAATCACCTCTTCTATCTACTCTGGTGTAAGTCCACCAAAAAACCATTTGCGATTTATCATTAGGAAGGTTTTTAGTCAAGGATAGAGTGGGGGGAGGGGGGTGATTAGGAGACTGCTAGGATTGATTTAGAATGCTAAGACTGGCTGGGAATCACTTTTGCCACAAAACTTACACTTCTTTTAAGTTTTTTCCAGTAGGAAAAGTCTTCCCCTTCCCCATCAGTGGAAGAAACCAAATAATAAACATACTTTGTCATCAGATTCACAAATTTTGATTTCCAAGGCATCTTTGCCATTGGCCCTTGGGTTAGAGTGCTCAGTAGGCAGTGGGAAATAATGCAGAGGGATTGAAAGATGTGACCTGTATTAAACCCTAATCTAGCAAAACTCCAGTTACTGCTGGAACTAAACTTGTTTTCTAGGACTTTTACCATCATCTTTCCATCTCTCAGACACATCTGGACAGCTGGGTTCCAGATAACTGGGAATGAAACAAAAGCTGAAATCTTGCAGCCAGAAAACCTGTTTATTTTTATTTGAAGTTCTTAAAAATCGTATCTGGGAGGAAATGTGGTCTAATTTTTAAAATTGTCAGTGATCCCTAATGTCCTGAGTTCTGGTCTCTTTGATTATTAACAACTAATCACAGGAGAGCTTTAAGGTGATTTAATTTAAACTAAATATGGCCTGGTGTTCCTGATGAGTCCTCGGACCCCAGAATTAAAGATGCTATTCATGTATAACTAAGCATCCAAAGTAGAAAATTTAATCCTAGGGAAGAAGCTTGAATTTATGATCAAATTTGGTGAAGAAAAGAAATCACTAGGTATTTCTTTTAGGGAAGCAGCATCCTATATTTACAAAATTTCCACCAGGCACTAACAGGAGTTAAGGGTTTGGTTCTCCAACTGGGTTTCAAGACATCCCCTCCCAGAAGTCTCCAAAGGCAATAATGAGTATTGACACACAATTTCCATCACTACATAAAGCCCAGTAGAACCTGTATGTCTGTCCTTGATAAAGCTATACAGGCAACTAAAACACTGAATTTCTTTGATTTTCAGCTGGAGAAACACAACTCATCTGGTGACGCTTGTTGTCATATTCTGAGCAGAAGTTCTCATAGGCAGTCTTTGATTCATGAAAATCCAAAAATGAATTTTTATTACTAATTGAAGTTTGCTAGACCAATGCATTTAAAACATGGGGTCCATGAAGAAAAAAAATGATTTAAAAAGTGGTACTTGGTGGAGACGTTTGTTTGTTGGACCATTGGGTGGTTGATTGTTTTGAGGAGGGTTGGAGAAATGAGGCAAAGAACAAAAATGAGTGTGAAAAGAAAACAGAATAGCCAGCAAGCACTTCACAAAGCTTTTATAAATTAAGAGTAATTGGTTATAGCACCGCCTAATGATGGGAGGAGTTTTTGTTGCGATTATTTATTTAGGCTTCATTCACTTATTACTTTTTCTCCAACTCAACTGGAAGATGGAAAATGATTGTTCTCTAAATAGGATGCTTTCAGGATGTGATACCCTCGATATTTCCAGGGTGCCTTCAGGTGTGTTCCACTTCCAAGCAAATGAACCCCTGAAACGCTGACTGACCATTACCTGATAGTTCCCCGAGTGACAATCGGGAGGCATTCTTTTTGTAGAAGTTTCCTCTCAACAGGATGTGAACAGTGTATCGCTACCAACTTATAAGCATCGGGCTTCTTGTGGATATACATTACTATTCAACACAAACTTCACACGGCACAGTTCTGCCAAAAGACAGACTATACCTCCTATACCTGAGGGGAAGGCCAGCAAGTGCTCAGCCTACTTGCTACTTTCTTCCCCAAGCCCCAGGCCAGACATCATTAATCAACCACAGAACCTTTCTCAAGAAGAATCTTTCTCAAGGAAGCATTCCAGGCCCTAGTACTACTAATCAACCAAATTTGGCATGAATCTTATTTGCTTATGCAGCCTTAAGACAAAGAGGTCCTATACATTTAAGATATCATACTCCTGGGAAGGAGTAAGGCCTAAGAGACTGAACATGAGCCCACAGCCACAATGAACTGGTTTTAAACCCCAGCTCTGTCACTCTGCTAGCTGTGTGTGCTTAGAGAAGCTACTTTGCCTCTCTGGGCCTTGGTTTTGTTCTCTCTTCAACAAGGATTTCTCATCTGCCAACAGGATTACTGGGAGCATTACATGAAAGAACCTTTATAAGCCTGGAAGAACTGTGCCTAGGACTTGCTGTGTTTAACAAATGCTAAGTTCCTCTCCTGCCACTATTAATCATAAATGGAGTTCTGCATCTTACCTGGAACTCTGTATTCTCTCTCAGTGCCCCCTGCCAATCTCCCCAGCTTTGGATCACCAGCTCATGAGTGTCCCAGATTCAGCAGATAAAGTACGAGAAGAGAAATGCATTCACTATTGCATATTTCAGAGTACATTAAAGACCTAAATACAGACTTGCTAAGCATAAAGTTTTACCCTACACTACCAACAAGTGTTCACCGTCCTGTTGGGCCCCAGGTAGGCACGAAACAGACAGCTAAGCCTGTGAAACCACATCCAGAAGCCATTAAGCAAAGAAAAACAATTGCGAGGCAGGACTGAGCAAATTTGCTACTATTGCTCAGGCCATTTCTGGCCCATACTTAGTTCCAGGTCCTGTGACAGAGACCCCTTTGCCTCAGCAATTCGACGTCGCTACGCAGTCTTTCTCTGCTTCCTTCCTCTGGAATAAACGGAGCTGGTCCCGGGTCTCTGTGACCTGATCCTCCGTGCAGGCACCGGCTCCCGCCGAATCCGAAAAAACCAAAGAATGAACAAAGGGAGGGAGAAGGCTACCACCACCATCTCTCTCCAAAGAGCAACCCCGCTGCTTTCGATGGGCAGATGGGAGCTGCGAATGCAATTATGCCCAATGCTGAGATGAAACCCGGGAATGAGCTGGCTTGAGCTTTCATGAGAGATCAAAACTGTGTAGCACAGCAGTGTTTACAGGTTTATAGATCCGCCTGGGGCATCCAACGCCCTTGACTGTGATTTATTATTACAGGACAGAGATTATCTGAGACTGGGCTGGAAATGGATCTTGGCTGAGTTATTTACTCACCGGATGCAATGTGTGAGAGTTGATGGCCTTGTTTCTCAATTTGTCAGTTGTAAAGGGAGTCCCCAAGGCTCAATTTCAGACCCAGTATTGTTTACATAGTCCAGCAATAATACATCACATGTGGCAAAATAGTACAAATTCATTTTTATGCTGATGATATGGCTCATGCATAATAGCAGCTAATGCGCTTCTCTTTTTAGTTGAAATTGCAGCTAAGTTTCTAAAGGCACAAAGGGTCTTTTGTGTTGTGAACCATAAAGAAGAGAAAGTATATGACAGTTTTTAGAAGGGCTAATAAAGGGTTTTGATCTGTCTCGGCTGCCATCTGTAAAAGAGCCCCATTATAGCAGTTAAGGCCATTATAATACCAGACCATCTGAAGGTATCTGACAGGATTTATTATTATTATTATTATTATTATTATTATTATTTTGGAACCTATGGAAATGGCTTCCCATTTCACTGTTTACATTTAGGTGAAGGGAAAGGAATAATTTGAACGATGATTTCCATCTGGTACTTTATTCAAATGGCCAGGACCAACCATATGGAGACGACACTTGCTAGCATATATATTACGTACCAAGAGATGTGCTATATTGAAAACAATCTCCATGTAAATCAACTCACTAGGAGTCACAACAAATTGCCTGCACTCTGACTCTGAAGAATCTTTATCAAAAAAAAGAAAAAAGCACCAGCATATTTTAAAGAATACAGAGATGCTCCAAAGAGGCAAAAGCTGCATTTGGTTTCTAGATTTAGACTCCAAGAAGACAAATCCTGGGCATCTTTCTCAAGAAAGAGCAGTGCCTTTTAAATAAGATTTCATGCTCTATGACACTAACAAATTAAAAAATAACAAATTAACAAAACAGCAACCCCCTCAGGAATTTGGTGTGTTTTAAATGAACATTTACAAAAAAAAAAAAAAAAAAGAAGAAGAAGAAATAAAATAACAAAATCATTCCATACGCCCTTTTTTTTTTTTTTTTTTTTTTTAGATGGTCCAGTCCTAAGAAGCCCTCCGCTTCCCCACACTGGAAGACAGCAAGTAGCTGCTTGGCCACGGGTAATTTGGATTTAATTGTGTTTGCTTAAACTGTACATTCCACTCCCAAACCATAAAAATGAATCCTAGAAATCTCGAAGACTTGAAAACTCTAGTCTGTTTCCTGTTTGCCTCCTCAAAGGAAGACTCCCAAGGAAGCTTCATCTCAACCTGTGTGTTTTGCCTTTAACATCTTGCTCACACGCTCTGTGTGCACCACCTTATTTTGAAGCATATGTGGAAGATGAAAACAAGTGCCTTCAAGTAATGATAGCGTAGCTAATTGTTAGAGGAGGCCAATCAGAGGAAGGACTGGATTGCCAAGGCTCTCATTCGCCAAGGCTCTCATTCTCATTTGCATATTACATTAAGGGCTTGCGTCCATTCATTCATTTTTTTCAACAAACATTTGTTGAACATCTACTATGTGCTGAGGAGGAAAAAATAGTAGTGAGAGCACACACAGGCTTGGAATGTGATGGGCCTGGGTTCTAGAAACAGCTTTGTGGCTTTCTAAATGGGTGACTTTGGGCAAGTTATTTAACCCCTTGAAGCCTGGCGCATAATAGGAGGTCGATGAAGATTTGTCAAAGAAATAAGCGACTAAGTGTTTGTTTCTTAATCTGTAAAATGTGGATATCAGGGCCAACTTTGCAGGGTGGGTGAGGATCTGATGAGAAATTGAATGGTTAGTGCTTTATTATTAGTTCTCTCCATGGCCCCTGTGGAAGGCAGACCAGCACATCGACGAGTATTCTGCAGTGTGGTCGAAAACCAAACCTAGCTCGGGGTAGGTGGGCACATGCTGGTGGGATGCAGAAAAGGCATCTCAGGGGAAAGAACGCTTGAGCTGTTTTTCAAGGTAGGTAAAATCTAGCCAGGCGACAGCAGGGAGGAATGGCACTCCGGCCACAGGGACTGGAATAAATAGAGGCAAAAGGGCGTGAGGGCGTGGTGCGCCCTGATCAGCCTGCTCTGTGTGGCTCGGCTTGCAGGCTGCACAGCGCTCTGCTGGGCCTCGTAGGCTACCCCGAGGAGCCAAAAGTGGACCCCGAGATCTGTGAGCTGTGAAGAGCAAAGGACGCCTTAGATTCTCGAACCCAAACCAAGCGCCAACGATGGAGGCTGTGATATCGTGATTTAGAACAAGAAATATATATTTGAATTTTGCCATTTCTGGCAGAGAGTGCCTAAAACTGTTGGAATTTCCTAAGTGATGAGAATGATAAGTGGGTCTTTTGTTGTGTTGATGAGGTGACTTTTGGACCCCATCTAAGGATGGGGGCTGGTCTTAGGGAAAACAACCATGTGATTAGAGGGTTGTAACTTTCAGTGCTACCCCCCACCTCTGGGGAGGAAAACAGGGCTGGAGGCTGAACGGTCTCCCAGAGTCAATGATTTAATGAATCATGCCAATCTAGTGAAGCCTTTATAAAAACCTGATTGGAGAGAGTTCAAGAGGTTCCAGGTCAGTGGCTTACTAGGAGGGGCACAGAAGCTGCCTGAGACTTCCCTGTACCTCACCCTGCATCTCTTCCCTGCATCTCTCCCGTCTGGCTATTACTGTAATAAAGAGGTCGCCCAGCAAGGAAAAGGTGTCTCTGAGTTCTGGGAGCTGCTCTAGCAAATTAATGAAACCGAGTGAGGAGGTTGTTGGACCGTCTCATCTGTAGTTGGTCAGTCTAAAGCACAGGTGACAGACAACCTGGACCTGCGATTAGCATCCGAAGTGAAATCGGGGGTTATCTTATAGGACTGAACCTTTAACTTGTGGAATTTGACACTGTCTCCAGGTACATGGCATCAGAATGGAGTTGAAGTGTAGGGCACCCAAGTGATATCAGAGAATCGTTTGCTCGGATGTGTAAGGACGAACACACACACACACACACACACACGTTGGGACTGGGAATTTAGGAAACCACCTACTTCCACCACTGATGCCAGCCACGGGAGGATCCAGGCACCGGCTCTCCCAGACATCACCAGAAAATTTGTGGGAGCCACCAGGAAACCTATCATTCTCCTGAAGTACTCAACTCTAAGGACTTCAGAAGTCTGAGTTTTCATATTTTCAGCCTAGTCCTTTCAGACCTGAATTCCTAAACTTAACTGCTAATCCTATCGACTTTTACATTTTTAGCTTTTTATCTCATGAGCTTTTTATCTTAACACTTTACCTTTTTTATGTTTTTAACCATTTATCTTATTAGCATCAAGCCTTTTATCTTTTATTTTAAATATTACCCATTTTATCTCCTGAATCTTATGAAGATTTCAAATTGATTTTTAATTAATATTCTATTCCTCTTCCTTTATTTTTCTCACCTTGCTGGCAACGTTTCAGTTTTACTCTCCTTGTAACTTTCTAGCTTCCTTTATTTTAAAAAGAATTCCTTCCTTCATTTCTTTCTCATTTTCTTCTTCCTCCTCTCTTTTGCCTTCCTCTTCTTCTACTTGACCCTGTTTGAGTTTGCTTTTTTAATGTCGAGGAAGACAAATGTCACCAGTGAAGGAAACGTGGTGAGAGGCTGCTCCACAGACAGAGGAGGCTCCGTGAACCAAAGTCCCTCCCCAGCCTTCTCAGCCACCCCTAAAATATACCGGCGACTCCCCTCCCCCTGCCTGCAGTCCCCACTCCACCAATGGTTTATCCAGCCCTTTAAAAAATGGGTTCAGAGGGAGAGAAAGAGAAAGGAAACTTCCCCATAGAGAATAAAAATTAACCCCTCCCAGGCTACAGTTCTGTGACAGAGCACACGAAAGTTACTGCAATCCCTTTAAAAGGCGATTTTATTTCTCAGTGTAGAGACAAGGAAAAGGAAACAGAGAAAATGAAAAAAAAAAAAAAAAAAGGTACTCAAAAAAGTACTATTTAAAATATCACCCTAAGAAGAAAAACACTATTTACATTTTGGTGTGTGTGTGTGTGGTTTGTGTGTGGTACATGTACATATGTTTTTTTATTTAAGAAAATGAGATGATATTGTACATACTAAAAGGTAATATGCTTAACTCATTTACTTAATTACAAATACATTTCCACATCAGGAAAAATCATCCAACATAATTTACTTTTTAATTTTGTTCTTTAACATGTTGAAGGTTTATCCCATTGTTGTGGGTGAACTACAATTTGTGCGATCCCCTATTTATCTGTGTTAGATATCAGAGCCACACAGTGAACATCTTCGTAGCTATACCTCAGGGCACACCCAGGAGTGTCTCCTTCAGTGAATTTCCTAGAAAGGGTCTATGGCCATACCACCCGGCACAAGCCCGACCCCGTCTGATCTCAGAAGCTAAGCAGGGTTGGGCCTGGTTAGTACTTGGATGGGAGACCACCTAGGAAATCTAGGTGCTGTAGGCATAAAAAATAAAAAAAAATAAATAAGGAATTATAAGCTGACAAGGTCCTTGTAATTTGTGAGGTCAACCAAGAGTTGTTGCCTTGCCAAACAGATAGATAGATGATAGATAGATAGATAGATAGATAGATAGATAGATAGATATCTAGATAGATAGATAGATAGATAGATAGATAGATAGATAGATAGATAGATAAAGAATTTCCTAGAAAGAGTCTTCCTCCAGGCCGTCCTCATCTTGAAGTGTTTTTATATTGTCTCACTGCCAGGCAAGGAGGCTGTATCAGTTCAGTCACATAAAAAATACCAGTTTCTACTCACTGGTTCGAAGCATTATTCTTCTTCTGAATTATTCTTTATAGCCTTGCCAAAGTGATAGGCGGCGTGTGGCACTGCATTTTCATTTGCACGTTGTGGAGCCCCAGCGAGGCTGCCCATCTCCTCGTACAGATGCAATCCTGGCTGCGCCTTCATCCCAAACTGCTTTCCCCAGACTGAACTTTGGAGCGTTGTCATGAATGGACCATGAACAACACTATGATCAAAACCCCTGTGATGCGTGTGTTCATATGGACTGTAAGAACACTGCGGATGGCTCGTCGGGTCATTATGAAAAATAACGTCATTTTCTACGACCCATTTTAGCGCTAGAAATAGCTGTGCCTCTACTGAATGTCTGATTTATTTTTATCTTATTGATACTGTGGAATGTGCAGTTGATGGCGTGGTCTTTTCCTCCCTCTACCCCCTGGCAGCTAGAAAGCTCAAAGCCAGTTCCTTCTCACTTCCAGCAAGTTTGTTCCACACGCCTATTTGTGCCCCAACCTCACTCATGGCTTCTTCTTATCTTTCAATCCTTATTTTCTCTTTGTCATATTTTCTTCAACTACTTCCAATTGGATTGGCCCTTGCTTGGCAGGCGTTTATGCCATATGGTGTAAATTAATAAAGTATGGTAATTTATGAGTTGATTGTGGCTCCTTATGCTTGGTGTCACCCAGGGCCTTGGCACTGATATAGAGCTAATGTGGTACTGCCTAGAATTTTTCACATCATGCCAAACCCTGAAAATGATGCTGATGTTGGTATGAGCCACCGAAGTAAATGGAAGATGTTCAGAAACAGAGGATATCACCCACCCTGTCCTATTCCCAAAGGCCTGAAAGACCATTATCTCTGAACACCTGTAACCCATGGGTGGCACACAGGTAGAGAAGCACTGGGCTTCCATTCAAGAAGATCACGGCTTCTTTGGCTCCTCATCTCCTAGCCTAGCTCCTGGGGTCCTTTCCTCTTTGCTCCACAGACTCTGCCCTCCTCCCGCAATTTCTTCTCAGTAGCATCCATCACCTTCTCCATCTCTTCAGTCTCTTCTCTCTGTTGTCCCCCAAAAACGAGCATTGAAATAGGACTCAGACACCTAAACTCAGTATTTTTTCTCTCTCACAGTGGCAAAGGCAACTGAGATGTTCTCCGTGCACGTTTCATTTTTCTAGGCACACAGCTAAGTCACCTTTCCTAGCACGCATGAATCTAGGAAAGCACATGTACATATTAAAGGGTAATATGCTTATTGCGCTTACTTAATGACAAATACGCTTCCACATCAGGAAAAATTATCCAACATAATTTACCTTTTAATTTTTTTCTTTAATACATTTGTTAATGTTTGTCCCATTTTATGGGTAAACTACAGTTTGTTCACCCATAAAATGGGATAAACATTAGGAGGAGCATGGGACCGCATCTCACCCATGAAATATGAGCAGAACTGACGATGTCACTTCTCGGCCCAAGGAGTTAAGAGCATGTGTCTTCTCTTGTTCTCTCTTCCCTCATCTACAGCTCTACAGCTAGATCACACCAGGGGACCTCAAAGTCCCATTCTGAAGATGGCAAAGCCACAGAATGGGAGAAGTGTAGATCCCTGAATGATTGCATGGAGCAGAGCTCCTCAATAACCACATCAGACTGTGGCGCCATGGAGAAATCAACTTTTATAGTTTAAGATTTCAAAATTTAGGAAATTGTTATAGCAGTTAGGGTATGTTAATTAAAGCATCTTTTTTTTTTTTTTTTGCTGTTTCTAAAGAAAGAAAAAACAAGTGTTTCTAACTTTTTCAAAGATTATTATTACTAATCACCAAGGAAACACAGATCTTTTTAAAGCCCGGAAGTTTGGGAATTATCAAATTCTTGGAAGAATGCTTTCCAAAAAGTAGTTTGTAGAACATTAGTGTTCCAGGAAGTACATAATAAAATGTGGAGGGGGAAAAGATTCTGTGGTTTAATAATATTAGGGAGTACAGAATGAAAAGAAACAGGCTTCCTTGGTACAGGACTTCTCAGAGCCTTTAATATTAAGTTGTACATTGTGACTGAGACAGATTTGTCTCGGCCTGAAAGCCTAGAGATCAAATCAGAACAGAATAAGAACTGGCTCCTTCCAGCTGTGAGATTTGTACCTCTGAGTACCTTTAGATGAGGAAATTCTATTCCAATGGAACTCTGCTATGTCTAGAGTTCTTCCCAGAACTGACCTTCGAATGACTCCTTGCCCCCCAGAAGGGCCAGTCCAGAGCTGACATGCCATCATCTACCCCATCAAACCCACCAGAGTTTTGGCCTTGCCACCTCCCCCAGCGAAAGCACAGGCCCCTCCCACTTCTGAGCTCCTGCTACTTGGAATAATCATGGCCTCTTTCTGGGAAGGCAAGAGAAGGGACAGTCTCTGCTTAACTGTCAGCAGCTGAATAGTCAATCTGGCACAACTAAAAGGAAAGACGGTGAGGAGCATACCACGTGTGGCAAGAAGAAAAAGAGTGAGGAAGGACGATAGAATGGAGGAAACCAAACCGGCAAGGCAAACATTTGGAGTGTGTACTTAATGATAGTCCAGAGGGGGCAAGACACGTTGCTTTCCAAATTCCATGTAAGCTTGTTAGCAGCCAAGTGCCTACAAGCTTTGTGGCAAATAAAGTTTATATTTGCATAGATTTCTGAAGGGGAGACTGTCTGAACTAGTTCTGAATCACAGCCAGCTGGAGGTTGTAATGCTCCAGTCTTCAAGCCTCAACACCAACTCGAAGCTGCATCACCTGCCTCTGCCCCAAACCCCTAGATTTCAATCCTAAGGAGAATCGCAGCGTGTAGATCTCAATAGACAAGATAGCTTGTGAGATACTTTTAAGGCACATTATATGTGCATGTCAGTTTTAATCTCATTGGAAGATGGCTAGCACCAACACCAGGAGAGGTCTCTGTCAGCTCCAGACCAGAAGGAACCGATGTCATCCCCAGGAAAGAGGCGGGGCAAGACCTGCCACAGGCCTGCAAGCCCATGATGCTCACCGCTAATCCTTGCATCTGCAGCACACTGATGAAGTGACAGATGTCAGCTGACGCTGTAGCGGTCATCCAGCACCCAGGAGGATCCTGGCCCACTTCTTCCCCAGGACTTCAGTCTCGCCTGTCTATTCCTAGTTCTAATCTCTTGGCTCTGTCATCCAGATGTCATACCTGATGGCCACGGCATAGAAGGACCCTGAACTCACCCACCCCCTCCTATGAGCAGACTTTATGCCTACCTCGAGCCTAGCTACAGCAGGGAAACTAAACGTTCAGGCTGAACCTGCCCCTTGCCTCTGCTGACACCAACGCCCAGATGTTCGCACGTCCCGAAGTCAAACCTCCTCTTTGTCACACATCTCTGTCACAAGCCCAGGCCTCTGCTGGGGACAAACAGAACTTAGAGTTGCTGACCGACCTCACAGACAGACACAGGAGCTAAGCTCTTTATTTGTGTTTCCTGCAGTACCAGACATATTGGAGTGCAATAGATACCTGCCACGTAGATGAAATGGGGCAAAATAAAAACAATAAGGCATTTATGACCTCTGACTCCATCCAAGTTGCCAAGTCTTTTGTTCACTTTCTGATTCCTCACTGTATTTTTTGCGTGTGTTTAACTCCATGCCAGCATCATGAGTTTAAGAATGCAATTCCCAGGCCCCTCGGATGTTCTGATGTAGAGTCAAAGGGAAGAGCCCAGGAATCTGCATTTTAAAAGCTCTCCCCAGGAGATGCTCCTGCACACAGAGTCTGAAGAAGGCTGCTCTCACGTTTCCTTTCCCAGCAGTTGAACTGCCCCCCTGGCCCCCACATCTCACCTCCTGCTTTCCCGAGGGCACCAAGGCTACCTGTTGGCCCTCAACTCCACACCCCACCAAACCCGCGAGCCCTCGCCTCTGAGGAGGGCAGTGACCTTCCCATTCTTGCCCCAAATTTCACTTCTCCTGCCTTACCCAGAATAATGCTCCATCACCTAGACTCCACCCCACATGTATTGCCAAGTGACATTCCCATCCTGCTCCATCTATGAGAACCCCAGAGAATCCCCATTCTTTAAAAACAAGAAAGTGTCACGTTTTTCTTCAGTCCACCACCAAATCTGTTCAGCCGACTGCCTGCACCTGTTCTCCTTCTCCGCCTCCCACTTACTCTTTAAACCTCCACAATCAGTTTCCTGCCCACAGCGCTCGACTGAGTCAACTCCGCAGCGTTTGCCATGAGAATCGCCACATATTGCACCCAGAGGGTACGTCACAGCTAATAAAATACTTTCACACACATTTGTCATTTGGACTTCATGAGTCTGTGCAAAAAGCATGTCGTACACCAGACATCCCCAGACTTCAGAATAGATTATCAGACCACCTTCCCAAGTTTTGCTGTATCTATTTGCCCCTGCATTATTATTTACTTAGTGTTTTTCTTAAAACGGTTCGCATATTTTAACTTAACGTTTATTTTGAAAGAAAAATGTACATACTTCTCATAAGTGGAGAAGCGAAATCATTAGTCAGAAATAAGAGGAACCAGCAGAAAGCAATTCAGTGGCAACAAAATAATGTTATTAAATTTAAAAGCCAAACTGGCTCCGGCCTGTGGGCCTACCGTCAAAGGTGGACACCTGGGCCCCTGGAGAATGCCAGCTCTCTTGTCTCGCTGCTCCCACCCAGAGCCTAGGAGGGCTCAGCTCTATTGAACTTCCTCCTGGTCTTTTGGGTTCACAGAGGCCTGGCTCACTCACAAGGGGTCAATATCAACCCCTTCCCTTCCCCAAATGCCAGACCTTTCCCAGGACCTAGGCCAAAACACTGCTGGCCAGCCACCGTCCAGCCCACAAGCTGTGCAACACCAGTCTTCCCATGAGGATTTCAGCAGAGCCCGGGACTTAACTCACATCCAATTGCCCACAAGTTTCAGCCACTGCCTATAAAAGCGGCAAAGAGCTTGAGTGGAGGCCTCTTCAAGTGGCCATGTTTTCAGAATTCCCTTCATGATTCTGGCTAGATATCACGGCCTGTCAAGGCGTAGAGTCCAAAGTTCATTCATACTTTGTTTAAAAATGAGATCACATCCATTAGAATAGCTATTATCAAAAACAGAACAAAAAACAAACAAACAAACAGAAAACAAGTGTTGGCATGAATGTGGAGAAATTGAAACTGCTGTACACTGCTCTTGGGATTATAAAATGGTGCAGCCACTGTGGAAAAAAAGTGTGGTGTTTCCTCAAAAAATTAAGCATAGATTTACCATAAGATCCAGCAATTTCACTACTGAGTATATACACAAAAGAATCGAAAGTAGGGTTTTGAAGAGATATTTGTAGGCTGACGTTTAGAGCAACATTATTCACAGTAGCCAAAAGATAGTGACAGCCCAAACATCCACTGACAGATGAATAGACTATTTTATTCGGCCTTAATAAGGAATGAAATTCAGGCACATGGTACAACATGAATGAACCTGGAAGACGTTATTCTAAGTGAAATAAGCCATTCACAAAAGGACAAAAACTGTGTGACTCCACCTGAATAAGAGACCTAGATTAGTCACATTCATAAAGACAGGAGGTAGGAGGGCGCTCGCCAGGGCCTGGGGACGGGGGAGGCGGGGACTTAGCATTCAGAGGAGACGGGGTTCCAGTATGGAATGAGGACAGAGCGGCTGACCGCGCGACAGTGTGCACGTGCTCGATGCTGCGGAACCTTGTACTCGAAAACGGTTCCAGTGGTGAATTGTATGTTACAGATATTTTACCACAATTTTTAAAAACGAGATCAGCAATTACGTGCCAGAAGTGTTAAAGTCATGCTTGCCCCAAACCGACACTTCCTACTTGACCCAATTAGGGCTGCAATCAAACTGGAAAGCGGACGACTTTCTCGCGCTGGGATTCAATATTATCGAAGGTCACATTCCGGCATCTCCGAAACCACCAGTAACATGTTCCCCAAGTTCTAAGAAAACACTCTGATAGTTTGTATGCTCGCTACACGGAGGAGGGCACGGAGCTCCAGGCACAACATATAATAGGGGAATTTCCCAAGGTGTCCCATGGTAAATGGCTTGATATTAGTTATTCTGATTCCGGAGTTAGCGTCGGTCCCATTTACTCAGAGTGTCCCTTCCCACCCCTCACCCATCTCTTCCTTGGTGTCCAAGACGCTCAACTCCTTTTGTTTTCCTCCTCCTCATTTTCTTTTCTCGATGATTTTTTGTGATTTTTTTTAAATGAATGGATTAATTGTTTAGAGAAGGTTTAGATTTACAGAAAGATTGAGCAGAAAGTACAGATTCCCCATATAACTCCCCCACCGACCCCCCTTTACCTCCCTTCCCCACCCCAGTCACCCCTATTATTAACACTGTGCATTAGTGTGGCACATTTGTTATCACTGATAAGCTAATATTGACACAATATTATTAACCAAGGTCTGTAGTTTAGAGTTCATTTTTTGTCTCATATATTCTGTTGGTTTTGAAAAAATGTATAATGACTTGCACCCACTGTTACAGAATCATGCAGAACGGTCTCACTGCCTCAAAAATGTCGTTTGTTTCTCCTTTTTTCCCCCAAACTGGAAGATTCTCCAAAGTTCCAAACTGTTTTAATTCTCGCTCTTGGGGGATCATTTCCAACCTCACATTTTCAGGGACCACTTCCGTCCTAACAGCTCTCCAAGGCACACATCCGTCGGCTACCAGAAGCGAGTCTACCGTGTACCCCACCCTCCTACCCCTGACCACCGATTTCTCTTAATGACAAGCCATCCTCCTAGTCACCTCGTCACCCTGGAATCAACTTTGACTCTTCCTTTCTTATCCTTTGAGGCAGAGGCCTTAAAAGGAGGGGGGAGGGCACCCAGTGACAGGTTGTAGTCGCGTTCACGACAAGCTTAGACTCTCTGGCTGCAGGAATCTGTCTTCAAGTCCTGTGACCCATGCAAGGTGAATGGCAAAAACAATGACCCGGTGATCCAGCAGCCATTTTCACAGAAGTGCCTCTTTGTAGTCACCCCAGCGAAGACTTCTCCCTCTTTTCTCACATCAAGCAGGTCTCCCCACCAACCCCCCTCCCCTTTGCCTTTGATGTCTCTCTTCTCTGACCCCGTCTTGGCACCGGTGGGAAAGAAAGTCAGGATGAGACCAGATTTGTTGATGGCCAATAGAATGCTCAAGCTTATTATCTGAGGTCAAAGCTCAAAGCATTTATTAAAGGTTTCTTTTAAATATAAACTCATCGGTGGAATAAAAATACACTGCAC
>CM053514.1:5119286-5151047 GCA_028627145.1 Eidolon dupreanum
TAGAAGCTCGCCAGAAAGATAAGCATTTGAGCCAAAGGGGGTTAGCATGAGCACTGTCCAGGGGCACAGATACATAAACCGTTTGGGAAATTTAAAGTATTTTGGCACTGCCAGAGGGAAGGATGCTCAGGCAGAGAGTGACAAGTGATGAATCTGGAAAGAAAGGCTGAGAGTTTGATGCCTCCCTAGAGAGGTCAAGCTTAATTTTGAAGGCAGCAGGGAGCACCTGGGATGTCTATAAACACTACGTTCAGCTATTCAGCTTTTGGAAGAGGCGCTGACAGGGGGCCCCTCTCTGACCACGGGGCTTGTCTTATGGCGCTGGGGTTATTCACACAGCAGGCTCCGCTGGGAACGTGGGGGATCCATTTTATTGGGGACTGAGTCTGTCCCTTCTGTGAGCCTACCGGAGTCACAAATGCGAAACAGCGCGAGTGAATTACACGATCAAGAGACACTTAATCTGGGCCAAATCCATTTGGTCACGAGGCTGGCTTATCCAGAAAGCAAACTCAGTGCCAAGATAAGGGAGTAGAGGCTCCCGCAGTTGATTTACACTGGCCAGCCACACATTAATGTCACCGCGTTGTCACACTGGAGCCAGTCACTGCTCCCTGACCACTCCGTCGCCCCTCCGCCACGGCACGGGACTGTGTGAAAGCAGAACATCACCTTTCAGACCACAGCACGACAGAAACAGCACCGACCAAGCAGAAAGGCTCTGGGGTCCACGGAAGTTGTCACGAGTTCCCCCCAGGCTCCAATAACGTGATTTGCAACCCTCACGGTGGCCTCTGCTAGGGGCCAACCCGGTGCTCCATAGAGGCACTCGGCGCCACGAGGACTGAAGAAATTATTTATCACCTGCCGCTTACAGGGCTGCAGCAGGAGCGAGACCCAGAAAACTGAGTCTCCCACGGTTCAAGGAACACCCTGCCCGAATGTTATTCTGCTCGGGCTTTTACTGCCCTTCTCAGCAGCCCCCCGGATTTCGGCTCTGGGGCATCTCCATGCCCCGTGGGAGGAAGCGCCTGCCATCTCCACCATCCCATCCAGTCCTCTCAAGTGACATAGGACCCAGCCAAGGAGCATACCAATCGAACTGGCAACGGCCCCCTCGCTGCCCGTGAGACACATAAGTATCTCGGGGCCACGACCTCATGCTGTTTTGTAACATAAGCGCTTTCCACCCAGGGTGCATAAGTCAAGGAGGTCTGACTGCGGGCTCCAAATAGTCCCTGTCGCAGTGTTATTGTAGCCTCCCGTTCTTCCTCCTGACTTCTTCACTCAGCATAATCCACGGCATCCGGCGATAAACCCGCGGGCACTCAACTTATAGGCAAACAATTCCTGTCTCTTTTCAACCACTTATCTTTTCCAGCAGTCAAAGAAAAACTATATATAGTGTCTCTCTGGCATCCAATCCTCTTTTTTTTTTTTTTTTGGACACAAGGGAGACGTCAAAGTTTTATGTTGGGTAAAAGCAGAGAGTCTAGCTTCTCCCTGGAACATGACAAATGGTGGGACTGTGTACCGGGGTGGGACAGGCCAGTGACGCACGGCTGGCTGTAGCAGAGGAGAGGATGATCGAGACAGGAGACGTGGCCTTGGCATGGCCTGTCTGTGATGAGCCTCAAACGACAAACTCAGACACGATAAAAGCAGGATCAGTGTTAGTAATAAAACAGCAAGGACGCCAATTATCGATAGTAGTTACGAACGCATTCCGTGCTTCTTCACAGGGTTAGGTGTCAAGGAAATACCATGGGATGTCTGCGCAGCATTTTATTTATCAAGCATTTTTAAGACATCTGATTGCATTTACAAGCAATCCGATAAGGCAGACGGAGATGAGAATCTCTCTCATTTTTAGATGAGCAATTGGATACAGTAAATTTGCCAAAGGTCACAGCACCGATAAGTAGAAAAGAGAGGGATAAAATGCACAGGTTTCTGATTTTTCACCCACTGCTTTTCTCATTTACTCTGTTGTGCTTTTATCCACCTCAATTGTACCCCACTCAGTTACACACACACACACACACACACACACACACACACACACACACCTAACTACAATGGTCTAAGTGAAAAGAAAGCTGGAAAAGTGGCCGAAACTCTCTAGAGCAACATTTATAATATCCTCTATCCTCTGCACGAATGCAGTTGAAAATATCTTTAGCACTTCAGAAGGAAAGCTAAAATTAATCGCAAGAAAGCTTTACTTAAGTGACTATGTTCTGCCCTCAACTTTTGGAGAAAAACAAAACTCCCAGAAAACAAGTAGATAAACAGGAATTAATGAATGTCACGCCTCAGATTACTCAGCTCAATTCCCTGACATCTCTGGTCCTCTATGCTATGAAGAAGGTGAGCATCCATTCCACTTGCTGCCCCTAACCTACTAAAACAAAACAAAAAACAAAACAAAAATGTAGTGTAGGCAAAATAGTGACAAGTATGAAAAACTAAAAGGAATTTTGCTTATGACAAATTAAAATAACAAACCTCTCCATTCTCCAAGTGTTCCAGGTCATCAAGAGGTTTCTCTACAAGATTGTTATAAGAGGTTTTTAAAACACTTCTCAGAACAAAATGCAAATATTGCTCATTACACAAAAGCACCCACCTATTAGTTTCAAATGAGTTTTTAAGGACTAGACCCATTCTCTATCCCAAATTCCAAGTCAGATTCTTCTATCAGAAATATTCTGATGACCAGATTTTTTTTGTTCCTCACTCTTAGTACTGGTGCTATTTGATTCTAACGAGATGTCTTTAACGACGCCGCTTTTTAAACAAGAATTGTGCTGGGAAGCCTGTGTAATCTAGGTCCAGGGAAGAGGGGGTTCAGGCAAACTGTGGGGACAATTTCCAGACATATAAGGTTTGCAACAAGTGTGTGTCAGATGGAGGACAGAGCCGCAGAGGCTTCAGAAGTAAGGAAAGCTGTTTTGACCCAAAATAGGGAGAGAGAACCAAGACCCAGACAGAAGGACCTTGGTCCTCATGCAAGAGAGAAGCCAGGAAGCAAAGCTGGCCCTTGGAGCAGAGGACGTGGGCCCTGTTCTGTCCTTGAGGAGCTCTGGGTCGAAGGGGACAGACGATCGAGGTGATAAGCACGTGCCGTGAGCAAAGAACTACGGCCCAGGAGGTGCTGTGAGCGAGCGTGTCCCATAGAACGGTTCGGGCACGGTTTCATACTGAAGGTGACCCCGGGGCAGAGCCTTGAAAGATTTTTCTAGATAGAGGAGGGCTGGGGAATAGTTGGGCAAAGTTAAAAAGATTGTCATGGGTTGAGTGGTGCCTCCCCCTCCAAAAAATATGCCCACATCTTAAGCCCCGGAGCCCACGAACGTGGCCTTATTTGGAAAAGATGTCATTGAGTGAAGATCTCTGGAGGAGCTCATCCTGGACAATCTGGGTGGGTTCTAAATCCAGTGACACGCATCGAGTCACACAGAGCAGAGACACAGAGAGAGAGACGAGGAGGCGGCCACGCGGGATGGGAGTTACGCACGCAGCCCCGAGCACGGCCGGAGACCGTGGGCGACGGCGGAGACGAGCAAGGTTCTCTGCTAGCGCCTCTGAAGGAAGCGGGGCCTTGCTGGCACTTTGCTTTAAACTCCTGGTATTCGGGACTGTAAGAGAATAAAGTTCTGTTGTTCTAGGCCACTGCGTTTGCGGTCATTTGCTGCGGCAGCCACAGGGAACTCATAGGCAGGTATGAAAGGGACGCAGTCCCGGGCCTGCTGCCCCGAGGCCCGTTCCTCGCCGTTTCCCTGCCCGGCTCCCTGCGGCGGGGCCCGAGCCCTCCAGGCTGTGTCCCAGACTCCTGTGGTTTCCAGCTGGACTGGGCCGATGGGCGACAGTCTGTGGGAGACTGAGGCTGGGAGGAAGCGGGCAGCTAGGGTACGTCTTCCCTCTTCCCTCAGCCCCGAGTGGCATCCCCAGCAGCAGCTGCGTCTCCTCCACGGCCCCCATTTCCCCCAAACGGGAGCAGCGTGATTCCCGGTTCTCCTGGGTGAGCGCGGCCCACTGTTCTAACTAAAAGTCACAGTCATTTCCTGAAATAATGAGTCCAATATGATTAGAGCAGACGTATGGGGGGAGGGGAGGGGAGAGAGGAGAGCCTGGGGCCATCGGCTGATGCCAGACTGGGACGGGCATCGCGTACACTGAAAGCCATCAGGGCACCAGGAGCAGGGCTTTGAGGTCCTCGAACAAAGCAAAACCTCAGAGAAGTCACAGGCTCTCAGCTGCTGGTACCCAGCTTAGTCACCACGCAAACTCCAGACATTTCCTGGCAGGGGACTCTGTTAGCAGTCTGCTAGGGTGGTCATCACAAAGCACTACGGACTGGGTGGCTTAAACGACAGACACTTATTTTCTCGCAGTTCCGGAGGCCGGAAGCCTGAGATCAAGGTGTCATAGGGCTGGTTCTTCTGGGGTCTCTCTCCTTGGCTTGTAGATGGTGGCTGTCCCCCCGTGTCTTCACGTGGTCTTTCCTTCGTTCCTTTCTGTGTCCAATTATCCTTCTTAGAAGGACACTGGTCAGATTGGATCAGGCCCCACACTGAGGACCTCATCTTACCTTAATTAGTTCCTTAAAGGGCCTATCTCCTAATATAATCTCATTCGGAGGTCCTGGGGGTTAGGACTTCTACATATGGATTTGGGGGGAACACAAGTCAGTTCATAATGTGGACTTAACTATCCACGGCAGACTGAGAGAGGCTGGGACTCCTGGCATGTCCTATGGGAATTGAATGTCACCAGCAGGTGTTCAGTAAGAAACGAGGTGCCAAGGGGACTCAGGGATACTGGGTAGAAGTTGTAAGGTGCTGGGCAGGAGCCAGAAACCCTGCCCAGAGGAAGAGGCCAAAGCAGGGGAAAAGGAAAGACACAGAAGACGCCTTCTGCGAGCTGAGCAGAGGGACAACTGGACAAGCCTCTGAGAGCATGCAAGAAACCCAGCGAGGACCTCCGGAAAGTCTGAGGTGAGGTTCTCGTAGC
This sequence comes from Eidolon dupreanum, assembly GCA_028627145.1. Lineage (NCBI taxonomy): Eukaryota > Metazoa > Chordata > Mammalia > Chiroptera > Pteropodidae > Eidolon > Eidolon dupreanum. The sequence continues at coordinate 5,124,303 of CM053514.1, forward strand.
TGGTGAAGGCAGAGTTGGCAAAAGAAAGTTTTGCATCATTGATGCAATTCTGTTTATACCCAGAGGTTGATGAATTCTTTAAGGTAAAATCTGCGCATTTCGGAAGGAATTAAGCTCTCCCTACAGCCTCGCCCTCCCCACTACAACACAAACACAATAGATGAGGTCTGGTCTCATTTATGCAGCATCCTCGGGGAGATAAAAACAAGAAATCAGGGCCCGCAAACAGTCGTTGCAAGCAAAGGTAGACTCAGATGGAGGCAAAGGGAACCGGACCAGGAGCTCGATCCAAAGGGAACAGCCGTGTTTGTGTGTTGGCCCCATGCAGACGTGCCGCAGCCCTAGGACCACAAACCTATGTCCCAGGGAGCCATATACACGCGCATTTGCAGATGAGATGCAATTTATTCATATGAGACTCTGTGGGGTGCAGAGCAATAAATTGTAATTCGTGAAATTTATAAACTGGGATAGCACTCGGGAGGGTCCTGTGCATTGTAATTCTCTCGACCTGACAAATGAACTGCTCTGAGCAGTGACAACTTCAGCAGGGTGAGGGAAATAAATCAGCCGGCTGAATTGTGGTAAGAAAGCAGTTTTATTGGTCTGCGGATCTTGAGAAATGTTGATTGAGTCAGATCTGGAATCCCCCACAGTTGTTTTACAAGCTGCTTTATCCCAGAGACCCCCGGGCCTCCCCCTATTACCACAATCTCCCAGGAAAAATAGGAAGTTAGTTATGCTGTGTTTGGGATAGGAAACGAAAAAATATATTTTTACGGTCCTGGGAAAAGGTAAGTCTGACTGTTCAAGGAGCCTTCTGTGTTCCCAAGGTCGAGATTAGAGGAAAACTTCGTGGGAGGTTTTCTGCAGCATCGATAACCTCTCCGTCTCCGGAGAGCAAAGGAAAGAAAACACCTTCAGTGTGGAAGCCATTTTTCAAGAATATATTTAGAATAAGCAGGACTCATCAGAAGTTAGCTTTTGAACTCACAAAGTATGGATTAACTCGTCAGTGGAAGAAAAAAAATGTGGTGGGCAAGATTGAATCCATAGACACTAGAACAAACTGTTTTTAATTATATTCGTGTCCTAGGAGAACCCACTTGCTATCAAATAACTAACCTGTGAATAACACGCTGGTCCGTTCATGAAGCAGGCCCCCTAAAGACATTTTAGGAAATGGTTTGGTTTCAGCAAATGCTCACATTTATTCCAAACCATAGCCATCAAATTCAAAATGTCATGTATTTAAGACTTGTCTTCCCTCTAGTTGATCCAAATTACCAGACGGGAACTATTTAATTCAGAAGTTTATTTGCAAGAAACAGCGGGAGAGAAATAACAAGTCAAATCGGGGAGAGAAGGGAAAAACTAACATTGGTTAGCCGTCCATGCGCCAGGAAGTACGCTCAGGGTCTCACAGCTTTCGAGAAGGTACTATCGTTCCCTTTTAGAGAGAGGACCAAGACTCAGAGAGGTTCACTAACCAGCCAAAGTCACACAGCAGCAATTGGAAAAGGCAGGAATGAACTGACAACTAAGTTCACGCCTTTTCCTTTCAAGGCTGAGAGCCCTAGAATCTTCCCACTGAACACATTTTCTCCTTGTCACCCAGCTTCTCTTTTCTGCCTACAGAGGCAGACCTAACGGGCCCCCCCTCCCACCTCAGATCACTGTCAGGCAAAAGGGGCACAGGACTCGGAGCCCGGCCCTGCCACATGCAGGCTGCTGTGCTTGCACAGCGAGGGGAGGCACACGGCCAGGCCTCCTGTCACCCCACGCAGAGCACAGACGCCGGGGCCCTGGGTGTCTCCGGCTTCAGGAGCTGGCCGTCCTGAGACCCGGCAAAGCCGGTCACGGCGTTGCCGCGAGGCAGACCCCGACCCCTCGTCGCCGCCGCAGGAAACCTCCGAAATGCCTTTCCCAGCAGCTCTGGAGCCACCAGGAGCAGCGCGGGCCCTCCGTGCTGTCCTGCGACCCCAGGGTCCGGCGTAGACTCAGCCACCGTAAGGAAACGCGACTTCGGGACCACAGACCCTGGAGGCGTCCATTCCCCAGCACCCGTTCCTAGTGCTGCTGTGACCGCCACCAAGGTTCCTGCTGTGAAGGGGTGGCCCGCAGCTGGAGGCCGGCCTCGGGCCGTTGCTCTGGGAAAGTCTCTCTCATCCGACTCCCCCCCCTGCTGACACCTGGAATTCCCACGGACCCCGAGTGTCCTCTCTCACTCCCCTGGGCCCCTTCCCACACACGGCTGCCATCACATGACCCCCAGCTCCAAAACCTTTCTTGCTTCCTCTTAGCCTAGAGCAGAGCTTGAATGAAGATACAAATTTCTTGTGAAAATGCAGGTTGTGATTCAGGAGACCCGGGTGGGCCCTAAAAGTCTGCATTTCTAGCAAGCTCTCCGGTGACTACTTGTCCTGGGATCACACTTTGAGTGACAAAACCCAACAGGATATGTCCCAGATTCCTAAGCCGGTGTTGCAGACTCCAGGCTGGCTCCCCAGACTACCTTTCTATCCTCCTCGATCTGTTCCCCGCTTCCTCCTCCTTCCCACCTCTGCTGGGCTCCAGGCAGACACGATCCAGCCCTCGGGGACACCTGACTCGCCCACCGAGGGGTTATGTGCCTGCCATTTCTCTTGCATCCTTCTCTTTGCTGCTGGCTCCTTTCTTCCTGGCAAGTTTTTGCCTTTCCATAAAGACCATTCATTGTCTTGCTAACAGGAAGAGCTGCATTCCAGACTTGTGGCACACAAGGGAACAAGCCCAGCTTTCTCAGGAAGTCTTGAACCCAGGGATTGTGTGGGAGACAAGATCTGGACCACCTCCCTCTGAATGGAGCAAGCGCAGAACGCTGCCCAGGCGGGCCCATCACTCTCCAGCTGGAAGCCCTGCTTCGTGACGGTCGGTCATTGTGGAGGCAGCAAAGCTTAGCTATGCTCAGTTATTTAGGGAGCAGAATGCCTCATGCAGCGAATATCTGAATCTGAGAGAATCCACTGACAAGCAGAGTTGAATTTTCCTGCTTTACATTGGTGAGAACAAATACTCATTAATGAAAAGTGGAATAGGTACTGTCTATAGAAAATACTTTCTACAGTCTGATAATTAATTGGGAAATGACTGAAGAATGGCAACTCCTAGCCATCTTTTGTTTCCATTTAAATATTCAAAAGCCCCTATTCTGACAAAGCCCCCTCAGAAAGGCTAACCAAGGCGCTCCTTACTTTTCCTTTTTTGCTTTCAAAGGGTGAAATTCTAGCCAAGATTTTTTGCTGATAGCACCTCTTTGGACCTTGATGTCGCACTGGGAAAATTATTGAGAACTAGAATGAAATGTTCATCCTATCTGCCCTCTGTTATTTCGCAGCGGAGGGTGTGGTGTTGTCAGCTTGCGGTGGGGTGTAGGGAGGGTTAGCCTTGCAAAGATTGTGGCAAGTTCTCTCTCCCTCAGCTTTGCTGTCAGTTGTTTTGAGGGAAATGGGTAACCGGATCTTAGAATCCCTGGATGTGACGAGATAACATTGACTATAGGCAATTCCACTTACTGATAAAAATAATATATAGTTTTCAAATAGTCCCAGAATGAGTCACTTCTAAATAGTCAGAAATACGTTTCCTGCAATTCTTCTTCGAGACTTGTATTAATAGTTTTATAAAATTACTCCCCTCATTAAGTGAATACATGTACAATTAGCAAAACGGTCTTATATTTGCCATAACATAGTCTTTGGGGACCCACCAGATATAAATCAAAGCCCAGAGCGTATTCTCTCATAAGAAATGTGTTGTACTTACAGCTTCTCTTCCTGAAAGTAGCAAAGAATAGCATAAGAACAAGAGTGGACGAAACCTATCGGCAAGTTTCCAGAATGCCAGACCACTGGCAGAAGGCTAACGTCCCGAGTCACTGATGGATATAGCTGAAGCCCAATCTAAACATGGTGAGCGAAACTGAGGAGTCTCAAAGAAAAAGCCAAGAGACCCAGATGCCTCCTCCTGTCCTGCCACTCAGCTCTGTAACTCTGAGCAGGTCTTTTACATCATCAGAACCTCAGTTTCTTTCTCTCAAAATGGGATTATGGCTGCCCCACCCACCTTGCAGAGTGGCTGTGACATTCAGATTGGCTTCCTAGAGCGAGTGCCTTCTAAATTTACACAGAGGTCAATGCCGTGTAGGTGGCAGGCAGTGTCTTCTGCTGGTTCTGGGGTCCACAAAGGAGCCCTCTTCCCCTGCTGCCCTTCCAGTCCTTCCTCCCACCCCTGGTTACTTTGTGAAGGTAGAAATAGGAAGGAGGAAAAAGACAGGTAATTTAGAGGGACGAGAATCTCATCCAGTTTCACATGTGATTCTTTAAATCCCTCTGCTGCATTTTCCTCATTAAGTCCCGAAACAAATTCTCTTATCTCATCTCATTCATCTCAGTAACAGAGCTGGTTACTTCTAGTTAACCTAGATAAACGTTTGCCCACCCCCAGGAAGCCCAGGTCATCATTGCATTTCTAAAGGCTCTCCGAAAGATTACTGGTTATCTTCAAAGATGGGGGAGAGAGGAGAAGGGTTATCTTCAGAGAAGGGAGCCTGAAAAGAATTCTAGGGTCCCCTCCTGTTTGCCTGCTTCATGTTGGTGAGACCAAATGGGACAGTCCACCTTTTCGAGAGCCCTCGGGGCCTCAGGGAGAAGTTACACCCATAGCAAAGCTATACCAAGAGGCAGGAGAGCCACTAGCCTTTGAGGACAATGAGGACCTGGCAAACAAACACATCAGCAGTCCACCTGCGTGGACCAAAGCCCAGAGGGCCCTACCTAAGCACCCTGGGTGGACGCTCACAGGAGCCAGGAAGGAGTGGGTGCTCCCCAAAGGCCTGAGACTAAATTTTCCACCACCCTGGCAGGATGGCTACAATAGCATATCAAATTCAACTGAAAGTAATAAAGGAAATGTGACATTTCTCATGCCTGATCACATGGCGTCGAACTCACATGCCTGTTGTTCTTTCTGGGACATTCTGGCAGATAGCTCTGCTTTCTTTGGATGCTCCAGCGTTCGGGGAAAACAGTTCTAAAGACCAGCATAAGCTCTTTGTGAAGTTACCTTCCGCTCCCACCCCCAGTGAGCATTTACCCAGGGAAATACCAGCCCAGAAAGTATTTCCTTCATAACCTGAAACTCAAGCCGTGAGCGGCCCTCCTCCGCTTGACACACAAGCACGCCTCAGCAAATGTGTAGTGAAAAAGGTTTTCTCTTTACTGCATCCTGAACGTTACACACAGTAAACACATCGAGAGACCAATACGAACACTGTCTAGCAAACGCCGTCCGTGGTTCCTAGGCGAGAACCGAATGCTGAACTGCTGATTTATAGTCCTTACTTTACCCTGAGGAAACTGAGGCCCAGAACTGTTAACTAGTCGCTAAAGATGTCAAGCCATTACGTGGCAGAGCTAGGATTAGAACCCGGCTCTGCTTTCTACTCTGCTGGGCTACGTCAGCCCAATGACCTAGCGCTCTTAAGCAATGCTCCCCTTTCTCAGCTGGAAAGTGTGTGTGAGCGTGTGTGTGTGTGTGTGCGCGCGTGTGCGTGTGGTGAAGGCTCCGCTGCTGAATATAGACGAGCGAGCACAGATTTTTAAGTGTAACCATTGCCATATTTGCTTAGCTCTGGAAGGAAAAACTGTGAGTTCCAGTAGGCGTCTGCTGAGCTTCAGCTGAAATGTGCCCATTGCTGATTTAATGTGATAATCAGGGGTGGGGGCCCTGGTGACAGGCTATGATGTATTGGCTGTTGTTCTGCACTTTGATGTTCCTTGGAATTTGTCAAAACTTCAGCACTCCGAAAAGTGCCATGGCGTCATCTGTCCCACTCTCTGACTGCAGGAGCAAATGGCAGGGGAGTGGCTGCCACTCGAGTTAAGGTCAGCAGCAGGTCAGAGAGTGGCAGACCTTTCCTGAGGACAGCTGGCGGCAGCCACCCCTCAGGGTCACCACCTCACACCCAGGGGACGCCTGTCTCTGGGGGATAAACATCTTTGCTGTCCCTGGCTGAAGGGGGACTGCAGATCCCTGTGGTCTCAGCTCAGTCATGGGGCTTTGGGGGGAAGAAGTCGTTTTCCACACCGTGAGTTATGCTGGATGGAGCTGCGGGCAAAGCAGGCGGGCCGGATGCAGGGGGCACACCAGCTGCGCTCACTGCCTCCGGAATGCTCCCGCTTGGGGCCAGGCGGCCAGCAGCGCGGGGTAGGGAGCCAGCCTCTGCCGTGGTCATGGCCAAGGCCCCAACACGCAGGAGGGCGTGCTGATGCACAGGCTCCCGTGGCCAGATGAGTCACCCCAGGTCTCGACAGCTGGAGAGTGATGCCAGTTTCCCAAGGCTGGTCTGGGCAGCATAAAAATTTTGGAACATTGCTGGCACCCGGCACTGGGGATCTGCAGAGCCTTCTTGAAAGCCGCTGATCTCTGAAGGGTCACCCTGTCCTAGAGGAGAGGGATGACAAAATTTGGCTGTCCTCAACTCTCCCACTGGAGAGGGAGAGAGTAAGCTGCCGAGAAAATCCCGTTGTGCTCTTGGGTGCCTTCACGTTGGCCTCTTGAAGAGCCTGGATCTTTCGAATAGGGTCTCAGCAGGTCTCTGCTACAGTGACATCGGGATCATTGTTTTACTCCTCCCAGCAGAAGATGATACCACCTCTGTTGAGGAGCCATCCCCCAAAAGAATTTTTTAAAAGGCCGTATAACTCTTTGTTTTATTTTTAGCTCTCCAAACCTTAGCTCCCAGATCTGTAACATGAGATTTGTAATGCCCTGACCTAGGGAGTTGTTTTGAGAGCTAAACATGATCACGTACAATAAAATATTTAAGCACAGTGCCTGGCTCATAGTAGGCGCTCCAAAAACGTCCACTCATTCACGCTTCCCTTCCCCAGGCCCATTGCCACATTCTCCAAATGTCCAAATGAAAACAAACATCATTTTGTGATAACTAAATCTTAGGAAAGATGATGTGACATTGTCAACCACGACTAAGCCAGGGGCTCAGCACGATAGCAGGGTGCTGCCCAGTCTACACCTGGAAGCCACATTCAAGTCCTCCACACTGGGGCAGAAAATCGTGTGGAACGCCTGTAGATGGGGACCAGCTGGGGAGGGTGCCCGTCGCTACAGCATCGTAGAGGCAAAGAGGCAAAGATCTAAAACATAAGGCTCGGACAGCCCAGACATGCGTCTGCCAGGGAGAGGGCCTCAGCCAGAGAAGCCATCAATTTCTTTTCTGTTTCAGAACGAAGGAAGAGCTTCCTTGCCAACTGCAGGGACCCAGAAAGGGCACTGCTTGCTGCAGACCAATAATTTCTGACAGGGAAATGGCCGAAGGGTCACTTGGGATTAACTACTGGGAGACAATTCCAGAAGGGGCTACAGACATCGAGACAGTTTGGCTCCCTGTGCTGAGAAAGTGACGTCAGCCATGCAGATAAATTCCAAAGAATCTATCACCCCCTCTAACAATGTTTTACTAGCTTGTAAAATGTTCCTGCGCTCTTTCCATACGGACGACTTTTGGGGGCTGTCCAGGGCATCCTGGAAAATTACAGCAAGAGGGTATCTTTCCAATTCTTCCTCACCCAGAACCTAATTTCTTATATACTTAGTCTAACTCCTTTCTATTCTATCAATCATTGTTAAATAGGAAAGCTTATTCCGGGGCTAACGCTGAATGCTGTGCGGAATAGCCTGGAAAAATAACCAAGCTCTAGGTACTGATTAGTGAATATGCCAGACTTGGATAATGACCGTAGCATTGAAATCATTACGTTTTTCCCCTCTGAGTAGTTCCCGTGGTCTGCTAAGTCCCCTGTGTCCTTTAGGGGGCTCTTTCAGAGAACAGAGATTTCATGGGGTGGAAGGAGGCGGAAGTATGAGAAGCAAACATTTGCTACCACCTCCGATCATTTCGTGGAGAAGGTAGTCTACTTTCACAAAGAGCTTCTGAAAATATATAACTTCTTCAAGCTTGTTGCCGACAAACAGAGCTGTGAGTACAGTCTCATTATTGCCATTTTCCAGACAAGGAAACAGAAGTTTGGAGGCGGTACTTCGCCCAATGTCACTCAGTTAATAAGCAGTAAAACCAGACCACCCAGCGACCCAGCTTTTCTGATTCCAAGTCCACTGCTCTCTGCCCCATATTTCAAAGTTCTTGCACAGATGAGTTAGCCAGAGCCTGTGTCATTGGACACCAAAAGAAATATTTATCAAAAAGGGCATGACCGTGAACTAGGAGAGCTGACTTTTAAAGGAACATTCCCCTGTCTGCTCCCAAAACTACTTATACAAAACACAAATGGCAGAGGGGATCCAGGTTGGGGATCACCTAAAAAGATTGCTCTGGGCCAGGAGAAGTTCTAAAAGTTTTTTTGGTTTTTATTTTTTATTTTTTTGCCCTGAGAATCCCTTAGGGCTGGTATCTTTCCAATATGGGAGCCTTGTGTTCACTCTAGTGTGGGCCCAGGGTAGCCCCTGAGACCTTAAACCATGGAACCTTACGAGGAAACCCTAGGATGTTTCAGGCCTCCTGTAATTCTGAAATCTGGTCTAAGAGGATGCAAACGAGGGCCTTATGTTCTCCCAGGATCACGCAAGGGATCCAGCCTCCTGCTCTCTGTTGTGTCTGAACCCATAGGGCTCAACCCCAGGAGATGAAATGGGAACAAGATAAGGTCCCCAGGTGTCAACTCCGGCCTCAGTGCAGACCATGGGAGGCCAGCCCATAATTAAATGGCTTCCCCTGGCCAACACAGTCATAAGCAGAGACCATCACACTCCAGGCTAAAGCGGCGGAAAACCAGTAGGCAAGAAAACCGTTTTGTCATCCAAGGACAATAAAGTTTATATATTCCCAGATGTGGGTCCTCCCACTTAATCAAGCAAAAAAGCCATTCCAGCAAAAAGAGCTTTTCTCCAGCAAAATGGGAAGGCAGCTTCTTTGGGGCTAAATTTAGACTTTACCCACAGGGGAAGGGCTCCAGTTCTTCGGGGCTGCTGACAGAACGAGTAAATGGTTCAGTGTCCCAGCTGGCCACAGGCGGCCCCAGAGCCAAGCCAGTGTGAGTCTGAAATGTTCCTAGGCCAGAAGCGTGGGCTATGCTGCCCCTGGCTTGGTCACAGTTTAGAGGGTGTGCGGCTTTGGGCACTCTGCCGCTGTGTCAGGTCTGTTTGCTCACTCTGCCAAGGGGCAGCTGCTCTGTGCCCACTGCTCCAAAGCCTGGGCTCAGAGCTCCCAAGGATCCAAGGTGCTAGAAGGCCCAGCTTCTGCCCTCGGCACCCTTTAAAGGTAGCTTGGAGATCCAAGATGCAGAGGGCAATGCTTGGCAAAAGGACCAAATTCATATAAGGTGGTATGCTTCCAAAGAATGAAGACTCAACCGCCCGCAGTGACATAAGACTTCCTGGGAGAGTTAGAGGTTTTCTCCTGGGGCAGGGCCTCTTCTCCCATCTAAAGCTTGCTGTGTCCTCTCCCTACATTGCTACTTTTTCTCAGTGTCCAAAAGGCATTTATGGCAGAATATTGAGAGGTGTGCTTCGTCCTGAGGCATAGTTAGTGCTGTCCCTACCAAAAAAAATCAAACCAGTTCTATTCGTGTCTCTCCTTAGCCAAGTAAGAGGGGAGATGGAAGAAGCTGGCACCAAGATCTGGGTTCCCATCCTTAACTCTCAGGAAGTGTGTGCCGGCATACCCCACAGCAGTCATCAATTCACTACTGTCAAATCTAATCATGACTTAAAGCAGACAGGCCTGGGTTCCCGGGGCAAGATGGCGAACGAAGTAGGTAAACGCTGTGACCACATTAAAATTACAACTAAATTACAGAACAATCAAACTGGAGAACCATCTAAAGACTAGCCAAATGAAACTCCTATAACTAATGATACAGAGAAAAGGCCATACAAAGACTGGTAGGAGGGGCAGAGACGCAAAGCAGGCTGGCCCCATGCCCTTGTTGGGCGATTGAGCATCGGAAGGGATATCTCCACTGCAGAGGTCTCCCAGAGGGGCCCCAGCCCCACACAGGAATCCTCAGCCTAGAGCACCAATCCCAGAAAGACATGCCCCACAACGTCTGGCTGCGAAAAACAGTGGGGGTTTCATCCAGCTGGTGAGATGGAAGGCTGCAGGAAACCCTCTTAAAGGGCCCGCGCACAGACTCGCTCATTCACAGGCACTCACCTTGGGCTCTGGTGGAGGAACAGCAACTCGGGAGGCTCCAGAGACGTGCAAGGAGAGACTGAGTTGTGTGGCTTCAGGGTGAGGGCTGGAGGGACAGCCGCCACCATCTCTGTGTGGAGCCCTCCTCCCATGCAGCCTACCCATTTTTCCTACGTTGAGCCCTCCCCCCACACTGCCTAATCTGACTCTGACTGGCCTGGCGAAATCTGTTTACTCCGCCCCATGACTCCTGGGCCCCGCCTCACCCAACTCACAGGCAACGTTTCACAGTGTGGTCTCTCCCACACACCTCTAGGTAGTGACCAAACTTGGATCACTTTGTACTCCTATGAGGTTACCCATGGTCGGTCACAAGTAGCAGCTGACCTTGGCCTGCATGGGAGCCCCTTCCACGAGGACCCAGAATCAACACTCTCAGAGGCTGACTTCAGATCACAACAGAGCACCATCTAATTAGCTCCTCAAATGGCATGCTCTCAGGAAGCACCAGAACCTGCTGGGGCAAATCCCACTCCACGGGGTCAGTCCCCGCTACAAGACACAGCAGCTCATATGCAATGAGTGTGGACAACCCTCAGAGCCAGTCAGCTTGAGAGTCAGTCTCACCCACTGACATGCCAACAGCAATCAAAGCTCAACTACAACAGGAGGGCACACATAACCCACACAAGGGATACTCCTGGAGCACCCAGAGGAGGTGAATAGGGAGGCTCAGAAACATAGCCCATCTACTTAATAGATGGAAATGAACACAGGAAGGCAGCCAAAATGGAGAGACAAATAAACATGTCCTAAATTAGAGAACAAAACAAAGCCCCAGAAAAAGAACTAAACAAGATGGAAATAAGTGATCCATCAGATACAGAGTTCAAAGCTGGTTATAAGGATACTAAATGATCTCAGAGAGAACTTCAACTAAGAGATAGGAAACATAAACATGGAAATAGAAAACATAAAAAAGAACCAATCAGAAATGAAGAATATAGTCACTGAAATGAAGAATACTTAGAAGGAATTAAAAGTGGATTAGATGAAGCAATTTAGAAGATCAAGTAGCAGAAAACACCCAATCAGAAGAGCAAAAAGGAAAAAGAATCCAAAAAAATTAGGATAGTTTAAGGCAGCGGTGCCCAATCTTTTTGGCGTCAGGGACCAGTGCTGCTATGAGAATCTAATGCTTGATGATCTGAGGTGGAGCTGAGGCAGTGATGTTAGCACTGGGGAGTGGCCACAAATAAACATGAAGCTTCACTCACTCACTGCTCACCTCCTGCTGTGTGGCCCAGTTCCTAACAGGACATGAACCAGTACTGGTCCGTGGCCAAGGGATTAGGGTCCCCTGGTTTAAGTGACCTCTGGGACAACATTAGTGTACCAACATTCCCATAGGGGTGCCAAAAGGAGAAGGGAGAGAGCAAGGAATTGAAAACCTATTTGAAGAAATAATGACTGAAAACTTCCCTAACCTAGAGAAGGAAATAGACATATAAGCCCAGGAAGTGTAGAGAGTCCCAAACAAGATGGTCCCAAATGAAATGAATCCAAACAGGCCCACACCAAGAAATGTCATAATAAAATGCCAAAGTTTAAAGCCAAAAAGAAAAATTTTAAAGTAGGAAGAGAAAAGCAATTATTTAAGTACAAGGGAGCTCCCATTAGATTTCCAGCTGATTTCTCAATAGAAACTTTGCAGGACAGAAGGGATTGGCAGAAAATAGTCAGTGATGAATAGCAAGGACATACAACCAGGATTACTTTACCCAGCAAACCTATCATTTAGAATTGAAGAACAAATAAAGAGCTGCCCAGATAAGAAAAAGCTAAAGGAGTTCATTACCCTCAAACCAGTATTACAAAAAATTGTTAAAGAGACTTCTTTAAAAAGAAGAGAAAAAATATATGAATATGAATAATAAAATGGCAATAACTATGTATCTATTAATAATCACTTCAAAAGTAAATAGATTAAATGCTCCAATCAAAAGACATAGAGTAGCTGAATGGATAAGAAACAAGACCTAAACATATGCTATCTACAAGATACTCACTTTATTTTTTTAATAATATTTTTTTATTTTGCTTTTTTTTAAAATTTCTTTCATTTATTTATTTATTTGTTTGTTTGTTTATTTATTTATTTATTTATTTTAATGGTGACATTGGTTGACAAAATCCAATAAGTTTCAGCTGTACATTTCAACAGCAAGGCATATTCATATTTACACACGTGTTCACCTCCCATAGTTAGATTTCTTTCTGTCACCACATATTTGACCCATTTTACCCCATCTACCTCCCCTTCCCCGCTACCCTCTGGTAACCGCTAGTCTATTGTCCATGTCCATGAGTCTCTGTTTGTTTGTCCTGTTCATTTGTTGCTTTTATGTTTATATTCTACATATAAATGATATCGTGATTTTTAACTTTTTATGTCTGGCTTATTTCACTTAGCATGACTATCTTGAGGCCTCTCCATGTTGTCACAAATAGCAGTATTTCATCTCTTGTTATGGCTGAGTGATATTCCATTGTATACATGTACCACAGCTTCTTTATCCAATCATCTATCATAGGATACTTCAGTTGCTTCCGTGTCCTGGCCACTGTGAATAATGCTACTATGAACATCACTGTGCAAATAAAGAGACCCACTTCAGATCAAAAGACACACACAGACTGAAAATAAAGGAATGGAAAAAGATATTCCATGTGACAGGAAATGAAAAAAAGCTGGAGTAGCAATACTCATATCAGACAAAATAGACTTTAAAACAAAGGCTATAACAAGAGACAAAGAAGGACATTACATAATGATAAAAGGATCAATCCAACAAGAGGATATAACTCTAGTAAACATATATGCACCCAAGATAGGAACACCTAAATATATAAAGCAAATATTGACCTACATAAAGGGAGAGATCAACAGTAATACAGTCACAGTAGAAGACTTTAACACCCCATTGACACCAATGAACAGATCTTCCAGATAGAAAATCAACAAGGAAACAGTGGCCTTAAATGACACAGTAGACCGGATGTATTTAATTGATATTTTTTTGAGCATTTTACCCCAGATCAGCAGAATATACATTCTTCTCAAGTGCGCATGGAACAATTTCCAAGATAGATTATATGCTAGACCACAAAACAAGTCTTAGTAAATTTAAAAATATTGAAATCACATCAAGCATCTTCTTCAACAATAATGGTATGAAATTAGAAATCAATTACAAGAAAAAAACTGAGAAAACACACAAACACATGGAGGCTAAATAACATACTACTACTAAACAATGAATGGATGGGTCAACAATGAGACCAAAGAAGAAATCAAAAGATACTTTGAGACAAATGAAAATGAAAACACAACAACCCCAAATCTACAGGACACCGCAAAAGCAGTCCTAAGAGGGAAATTCACAGTAATACAAGCCTACCTCAACAAACAAGAAAAATTTCAAATAAACACTCTAACCTTACACTTAAAGGAACTAGAAAAAAGAACAGCAAACAATGTCCAAAGTGAATAAAAGAAAGGAAATAATAAAGATCAGAATGAAATTAAACAAAATAGAGTCTAAAAAAAAAGAAGATCAACAAAATCAAGAACTGGTTCTTTGAGAAGATAAAGAAAATTGATAAACCCTTAACCATCAGACTCATCAAGAAAAAAAGAATGAGAACCCAAAGAAATAAAATCGTAACTGAAAAAGAAATGACAAAAGCTCCACAGAAATACAAAGAACTATAAGAAAATACTCTGGACAATTATATGCTAACAAATTTGACAACCTGGAAGAAATGGATAAATTTCTAAAAACATACATTCTCCAAAGACTAAATCAAAAAGAAGCAGAAAATTGGAACAGACCGATTACTACAAACAAAATTGAATCAGTAATCAAAATTTCCCAACAAACAAAAAAATCCTGGGCTGGATGGCTTCACAGGTGAATTTTATAAAACATTCAAAGAAGAATTAATACTTATCCTTCTCAAACTATTCTAAAAACTTCAAGAGGAGGGCAAGCTCCCAAGCTCACTTTACAAGGCCGCCATTACCCTGAATCCCTAACAAGACAAAGAAATTACAAAAAAAATTAAATTACAGGCTGAGATATCTGATAAACATAGATGCAAAAATCATCACCAGAATATTAAAAACTGAATTCAGCAATACATTAAGAGGTCATACACCGTGGTCAAGTAGGATTTATTTCTGAATATCTGCAAATCAGTTAATGTGATACACCACATAAACAAAATGAAAGATAAAAACCATATGATCATATCAATAGATGCAGAAAAATCGTTTGACAAAAATCCAGCATTTATTCATGATAAAAACTCTTGGCAAAGTGAAAATAGAGGGAGCATACACCAACATAATAAAAGCCATGTATGACAAACCTACAGTTAACATCATACTTAAAGGAGAAAAGCTAAAAGCGTTTTTCTTAAGATCAGGAACAAGACAAATATGCCTACTTTCACCACTCTTATTTGGCATAGTATTGGAAATCCTAGCCATAGCAATCAGACAAGAAAAAGAAATAAAAGGCATCCAAATTGGAAAGGAAGAAGTAAAACTGTCATTTGCAGATGACATGTTACTATATAGAGAGACCCCCTAAAGATTCTACCAAAAAAAAAAACTATTAGAACTGATAAATGAATTCAGTAAAGTAGCAGAGTACAAAATTAATATTCAGAAATCAGTTGCATTGCTGTACACCAATAACAAACTATCAGAAAGAGAAATTAAGAAAACAATCCCATTTATAACTGCAACAAAGAAATTAATAAGACTCCTAGGAATAAATTTTACTAAAGAGGTTAAAGACCTGTATTCAGAAAATTATAAGACATTGAAGAAAGAAACTAAAGAAGATACAAGCAAATGGAAGCAGATACTGTGCTCATGGGAAAAATTAACATCATTAAAATGTCCATGTTACCCAGAGCAATCTATAGTTCCCTATCAAAATACCAATGGCATTTTTCACAGAACTAGAACAAATAATCCTAAAATTTGTATGGAACCACAAAAGACCCCAAATAGCCACAGCAATCTTGAGAAAGAGGAGCAAAATAGGAAGCATCATGTTACCTGATATCATACTATACAAGAAAGATATAGTAATCAAAATAGTATGGTATGTTCATAAAAACAGACACATAGATCAATGGAACAGAATAGAGATCCCAGAAATAAACCCACACCTATATGGCCATTAACTCTATGACAAAGGAGACAAGAATATACAATGAGATAAAGATAGTCTATTCAATAAATGGTGTTTGGAAAACTGGACAGATATACACACATGAAAAAATAAAACTGGACCACATTCTTCATATACAAGAATAAACTAAAAATAGACTAAAAACTTAAACGTAAGACACAAAACCATAAAACTCCTAGAAGAAAACATAAGCAATAAACTCTCTGGCATTGCTCTTAGTAACATTTTTTTGCTATGTCTCCTCAAGCAAGGGAAACAAAAGTAAACAAATGGGACTAAATTAAACGAAGTTTTTGCACAGCAAAGGAAACCATCGACAAAACAAAAAGACGACTTACTAAATGGGAGAAGATATTCGTCAATAGTACATGTGATAAGAGATTAATATCTAAAATTTATAAAGAACTCATACAATTCAACACCAAAAACCCAAACATTCCAATTAAAAAATAGGGAGAGGACTTGATGCATAGATATTTCTTCAAAGAAGACATACAGATGGATGATAAACATATGAAAAGATGTCAATCACTAATCATGAGAGACATGCAAATTAAAACCACAATGAGCTATCACTTCATACCTGTCAGAGTGGCTATCATCAATAAATCAACAAACAATAGTGCTGGCAAGGATATGGAGAAAAGGGAACTCTAGTACACTATTGGTGGGATTGCAAATTGGTGCAGCAATTATGGAAAACAGTTTAAAGATTCCTCAAAAAATTAAAAATAGAACTACCTTATGACCCAGCAATTACACTTCTAGGTACTTATCTGAAGAAATCTAAAACACTGATTCAAAGGTATATGCACCTTTGTGTTCACTATAGCACTATTTACAATAGTCAAGATATGGAAGTAACTATATGCCCATCAATAGACAATTGAATAAAGAAGAAGTGGTACATATATACAATGGGAGATTACTGAGCCATAAAAAATGAAATCTTACCATTTGTGATAGCATGGATAGACCTAGAGGATATTATGCTAAGTGAAATACATCAGACAGAAAAAGAAAAATACCATATTATCTCTCTTATATGTGAGATCTGAAGAACAAAATAAATGAACAAACAAAACAGAAACAGAATCATAGATACAGAGAATAAAATGCTGGTTGCCAGATGCGAGGGGGATTGGGAGCCCAGGTGAAAGAGTTGAAGGGATTAAGAAATAAAAATTGGTAGTTACAAAATAGTATGAGGATGTAGAGTATAGCATAGGGAATACAGTCAATAATATTGTAATAACTGTGTATGGTGTCAGGTGGGTGCTAGACTAATCATGGGGATCACTTTGTAAATTATATAAATGTCTAACCACTATGCCGTATACCTAAAACTAATATAAAATAATACTGAATGTCAACTTCAACTAACAAAAAAAAAAGCAGGGCTGAGGAGACTCGAAAGGGGAATAATAATACAACTTGTCTGCATCCTTCTCATCCATCATTCCTGTAGACATGGACCAAGGTTTGCTTAGAGGGTGAAACAAGATGGAAAATTCAACCTCTGAAACATGTCTCATGCACAAAGACACAGCTCAATACTACCTCTTTAGGAGCCTCCCACTGACAGAGCTATTTACCATCTCACTGTGCCCTCATAGCTCTGCACCCCAAGTTCAGTTACAGTACTTACCCCTCTGTGGGGTCATTAATCATTTACATTAGTCTTCCCCAGAGACTGGGAACTACTCAAAGGAAAGATCTTGATCTTATTTCACTTCGACTCTCCAATTCTTAGTGTACGGTAGTCCTTCCATTGACATTGGATGAATGAATGAGTGAATGAGTGGATGATACTCAGATGCATAGACCATCTTGTTTAAAAAACTGGGTGCCTTCCTTAATAAAAGGGGCTGATATAATGCAAAGGTTGACAGAGTTCTCTAGAAGGGAAGAGGTATCCCAGTTACCTTCCACACAGTAATGGGACAGGCACAGCGCTCTCCGGAGCGAGCAAACATCACTAACTTGATTATCCTCAACTGGTTCTTGTTAACTGGCAATAACTGGGCTACCTTGTTTCTCTCTCTTGCTCCCTCCTCCTCTCCACCTTCCTCTCCCCCTCACTCCTTCTCTCTCCCTTCCTCCCTCCCCCAACATCCTCCCATCTCCTCCCTGATCTCGAGGGGTTTGCACCAGCTTATCTAATGTGGTTCCCCTGGCAGCATGTTAAAGCAGGATATCAAAGACCCAGCTGCACTCACTGTCTGCATTGAAGCCCCTCGGCGACTTCCGGGGGGGTCTGCCCCTGCACCAACTGGCACCACAGGCGAAGTTCCTAGACCCTACAAGACAGACTCAGGAGATCAGTTTCTTGGTGGAGAATTCCTATTTAAGGAGTGGGAGCATCTCAGATAACCTAATCAAGCAAAGCAATCACCCTGTCTCATAACACCAATGCCAAGGATATAAATATTTAAAACAGAAGCAAGTGTATGGCAGCATTCCTGAACAACAACTTTCTCTGCCTTTTACCCAGCCAGGAAGGAGGAAAGAGAATGCAAATTCCTTTTATTTGTTTGTTTATTTATTTTTTTTAAAAAAAGATAACTTTCATGGTAGCCAGGCATTTCCAAAAGAAACCTGGGCTACAAGTCAATGTGCCAAACATGAGTATCTAGAGATTGCTGAATGAAAGGATTACTAGGATGGACACATATGTTTCCTTTAACAATAAACAAATATTAATGATCGTAAATTGCCATGATTGCACTTCAACTTATTTAAAGATATTGGACTTCGCTGATAGGAACTGTTGCCCTCTACTGGGTGGAATGTCACAAGAACGCCATGATTTCAAATTTGCAGTGGCCTAAACGCTTTCATCTTTTCCAGGATTCCGATAGTCAGGATGGTGGTGATGGTGAGAATGATGATGAAGGAGAGGAGGGGAAAGACAAAAGGAAAGAGGAGGAGGAGATAAAAACCTTGAAGAGGGGGAGAATCCCCTAGATTTATGCAGCACTTTAGTGCCTTACGAAGTGCATTCGCACAGATTATTTTACTTGAGCTTCGCAGTTACTATGTGAAGATGATATATAGTGTTACAAATGAGAGGACTTTGGCAAAGAAAGTTAAATCATTTGCCTACAGATTCAGAGGCAGTAAGTGGCAGAGCTCAGATTCTGACTCAGGCTTTTAAATACAAGCCCTAGAATGGTTTTCCTTCATTCTTCTGATTTGATGGGTTTTACTTATATTTACCTAAATCCAGTCTTGGAGTGTTTTTTAAATAGTCTCTTTTATGTATTGAAGACATCGTTCATTCACGCACTCATTCAAAAACATTTATTACATGCCCACTCTATGCATGGCCCCCCAAGCTATAAACTGGAGGGTAACAGAGAACAAGCCAAGTTTAGCTCTCATGGAAGGAGCAGTCGACAAACGAGGGAGCAATTCACTTAGGATCATGATGTCAGAGTGATGAGTGATTGGGAGGCAATGAAATGAGGTGAAAATACACGGTGGCCCCAAAGCGAGGATATGCACAGCAGATGACAAGTTTTGACAGAATTTTCAGAAAGGTGACCTCTAATGGCTGAGGATCAGCCTTGGTCTTCCCAAGCACAAGTCTAAAAATTACTGATAGATATGAGAAGGGTGGCCTGAGAATGGTCATTTGCCCAAACACCCCTTTAAGAAAACCCTAAAGTAAGCAGGTAGGAAAGAATTCCACTAGAAATGTGTATATTTTTCTATTAACAAAGATTAAAAGAGCTCATTTCTAAAATAGCTGCATGACTGTTACGCATTTAACTTATTCAACCAGTTACATGATGTGAGCAGCTTTATTTATAATATCCAAAAACTGAGGACAACCTATATCCTTCAACAGGTGAATGGTCATACAAACCTTGGTGTGTTCACATCATGGAATAGTACTCAGCAATGAAAAGGAACAAATTATTAACATGTGCAATGGCTTACATAGATCTTCGGGGCATTATGCTGAGTGAAAAAAAGCCAGTCTCAAAAGGCTATGCACATTGTGTGATTCCATTGGTACAATTATTTTTGAAATTGCAAAACTGTAGAGATGGAGCACAGGTAAGTGGCTGCCTATGGAGAGAAAAGAGAAGGGGGTGTGGCTACCAAGGGAAATATGTGTAACTCCTTTGTGATGATGGAACAGTTCCGGAACCTGATGTGGTGGTGGCCGTACAAATCTAAACACGTGATAAAATATCATAGAATTATACACAAGGACACACAAAAACAAGAGTCATGTACAAACTGGTGCACTATGACGTAATCTGTAGTCTAGTTAATCGTTTTGAGCCAACCGATTTCCTCACTTCATAATGTCCTGCTATGGTACGAGGACATCTTTGGGGAAAGCAGGGGGATGGGTACACAGGACCTCTCTCTACTACTGTTACGATTTACTGTGAGTCTATAATTATTTCAAAGAAAAAAAGAAAAAAAAGAAGAATTAAAAAGAAGATGTCTTTGGATGGGCCAAGCTGTCCCACCACTCCATCGGGCTCTGCTGTTACCCTGAGAGGCGTCCTGGGGTCCCAGGCTTTGAGAGGCGGGTAAATGATTACATGGTGGGCAAATAATCTGGCAATGACAAGGTGCCACATGAGCTGTAAGAAATAGAGAAGAAAGAAATCGGGACCCACGATGAGCACAAACAGAAAGTTCTGCATGGAAAACACCCCATCGACATGCTCCCTGCACACAGCCCATGCAGTAGAGAAGAGAATGGGGCGGGGGGAGCGTGAGTCTGGGGCAGTCCTTCACCCCTCAATCTCTTCAATACTGCTCCCCTGTGGTTCACAGCCAGAGCACCCGAGGGCCCCCACTCCTGGCAGCTGGGACTCTGGGGCAGGCGTTGGTGGAATCTGTGGGAGCAGCTCCCAGAGCCGGGGCCACAGCAGAAAGAGTCTAGAGAGGGCCTGGTTTGGGGCAGTTGAAGGGGCACTAATGTAGGGTCTGGCCCCGCTGCTGGGTTTGCTGGCAGGACATCTTGGTGAGAATTCAGTCAACTTGGAAAGATGCACATTTTTCTTTTAAATGGAGGGATTGTATTAGATGGCTCTCAGGACAATTTAGCCCTACTATTCTGCATTTCCATGAGTCACCTCAGCTAATCTGGTCACTGTGATTCAGCATTCACTTGTGCTCTTCACTTTCAGCTTTCTGGCAGCCAAAATGAAATCACCTAGGTTTTGTGCCAAGTATCTGACACTCATCATAGACAGCTTTTATTATTGACTATAGTTTTATTTGAATATCTTATTCCACAACTAAATTATAAGCTCCCCGCAAGACCATACCTATTATTTGTAACCCTTCGTGTCTTTCACATAGCAGGTATAATTGTAGTATTTAATTGAACATAACTCAATAACTAACAAAATAAAAAGATTCACTTGAAAACATTGATAGATTTGACCACTTGGCTCTATAAAAAGTTAAAAGTTTTATGGAGTAAAAATCACCACAAAGCCAAAAAGATTAATGGTGAATCGGGAAACATATTTGCAAAATATATGGAAGATAAATAGAATAGGCCAGACAAGAATAAGCAATTCACAAAACAAACAGAATAAATAGCCAATAAGATATTCAGTCTCACTACTCATCAAGGATATGAAAATTAAAACTATATGATGATGGCTTTTGTCTTGTTTTTAAGTCAATCAGAATATGTAATGTTAGTGATTATTAAGAAATGGACATTCTCATACCCTGCTGCTGAAACCATTAATGATGGTGGTGGAAATGGAGTAAAATTTGACAGTTGATAACAAACGTCTTTAAAATGTGCCAAATGGTTTATCTATTAGAAAATTGTCTTAAAATAATAATAATTTGGGAACAAAGAGACACAACAAAAATAGGCATTGCAGAATTGCTTGTAAATTTTAAAGCAAATTGTTCATTAATAGAGGAATGTATAGGTAAATAGTGTTTTTATTCAATAAGCTATTATACTAATTAAAATGAATGGACTGGAGCTACTTGAATAAATGTCTAAAATACACTATTGGTTTCAAAGACCAGGTTGGAGAAGGAAATGGGCAGTATAATGTTTTAAAAACATAGGAAACTATATGACTTTGTTCACTGTATATTGTCCATAGAAATGTAATAAAGGCATAAAAAAAGGACCAGAGAAGATACTCATCAGCTTCAAATCTGTGTTTGAGGGAGGGAGGAGAGATTGGAAAGGAATACAAGTGGGCCTTTGACTGTTTCTATGATATTTCTCTTAAGGTTGGATTAAATGAGAAACCACATGCAAGGCATTTAGCACAATATCTGAATTAATGAATATAAATATCGAGTAATTATTAATGTACACTGTGGCTAAGTTTAAGGATAGTCTAAAAGGGAGCTTGAACTTCATGAGGGAAAATAGAGTAAAAACAGGGCTCAAGTCTAAACATGAGTGAAAACGGGGTGTACATTAAGATAGCTGCTCTGTGACAGGGATCTTGCGAGGGGTAGGACATTACGACTCACAGAGTCCTCACGGCAACCTGATTTCATTGGGCCCGTTTCACTGACTGGGAAACTGAGGCTGAACCAGGTGATGAAATTTGGACAGAATTATATTTCTGCCAATGGAAGACTGAGGATGTGAATTCCTGCTGGTCTGACACAAGTCTCTTCTTCTTTACATAGCAGACAATGAGTCCAGAAGGGAGGAAATAAAGGAACTTTCTACCCAATTTTTGGAGGAGTTTGCGAAGAAAGGCAGGCGACTGCACTCTACCCAAATCTGGGAATGGGTTTGCCCTCAAATTCCCTACTTGCTTATTCTGAGAAGCTGTCCCCAGGCTGGGGACTGGGTCATTGACTTATTAAACAAACTTTCCTGCTGACAAGCCTAAAGGCTGTGGAGAGGGAACGTGGAGAGAGAAGGAAGTTGACGGGCAGATCCCAGGACCCACCGCATGGTCAGTGAGATTTCCAGCAAAGCCCTGAGCCCCGGAGGGTCAGAGGGCTCCCAGGTTTCTCCCTTTGCTGAAGCCAAAAATGAGAGCACAAATGATGAGCAGATTAGGGCCACCTGGCATGACAAACAGAGCCAGGGGCTTGGGAAAGAAGAGACACATGATTTGCAAAAAGTTTTTATTTTTCCTTTCTGTGAAAATTGCCAAGACCTGCAACATAAGTGTTAGGAAACAGGAGACAGTGTGTTGTTACTGCAGATAATACAGCTGTTCGGCAAGAAACTGCAAGAGAAACAAGGAAAGAACCCTGAGAGTGGAGTGTTTAGCAAGGTGGTGATTGTAAAATGAATAGCGACGTACCAGTGGAAGCTGAGAGGCAAAGCCATCCAACACCAAAAAAGAAATCTTCATAGGGAAGAGACGGACATGACATCGAGAGTAGCCTTCTGGAAATCTCACCCTCTGGCATGATCAGATGGCCTAGGAGCAAGTCCAAAAACACCTTCTGCAGCCCTGCATCTTAGACGAGCAGGAACTGGGGAGGCTTAGGCAGTGATGCTGGGAGGAGCGAGAAGAAGGATGAAGGGGTAAGAAGGAGCCCCGTAATTCAGCAAAAGCTTAGAATCTGCAGAGAAAGTAACACCTTTTAAAAAAAAAATGTTCTTAATATTCAGAGTTAGAGCAATCTACAAATTTCCAAGAATGGGAATAGCTGAATGATGCTTCCCTCCAAAATAATTTTTTACAAGTTCTAATCCCTACAACCTGTGAATGTTACCTTATACAGCAAAAAAGAAGAATAAGAAGAAAACAAAATTTTGTAGATTATCTTGGATAATCAAAATGATCCCTACATATAATCGCATGTATCCTATATGAGAGAGGCCAGAGGGAGACGTAGTCACAGAATACAATGTGACTACAGAGGTACAGATTACAAGGATGCAGCCACAAGCCAAGGAACACCAGAACCACTAAAAGCAGAAGAGGAGAGGAAAACTCTAGAGCCTCCAGAGAGGGTGCAGCCCCCCTGACACCTTGGTTTCAGTCTAGTAATACTGGTTTTGGACTTCTGATCTCCAGGGCTGTGAAAGAATCAATTCCAGTTGTTTTAAGCCACCAAATTTGTGGAAATTTGTTACGGCAGCTGCAGAAAGTTAGCATAATAATCGACCTTTAATTTTGAGAGCTCTGCTTTGTTGTTCTGGTAAATTATCCCCACCACACTGTCAAATGGTCATTTCAGCTTTGTTTATAAAAGCAAAACATTGGAAATGGCCTAGAATGTCCATAAATAGCAGTTTAGTTAAACAAAGTATATTTTATTAAGTGGAGTACTATGCAACTATTAAAAATCAAATGGCAGAAGTATATTTACTGACATGGCATTATCTTCACGATACACTTACCTTTAAGTAAAACAAAAACACCACCAGTTATATACTAATTAGTTAGATTTAAACTTTGACCTATTTGGAATTTATCTTAGTATATGGTATATATTTTTGTAGCTATAAATTTATCTCCTTTCACTTGGCTACAATTTTATGATTTGTTCCAATATCATTTATTGAGTTGAACAGCCTTCTTTCACTGATTTCCCATATATTGAGGCTTATTTTTGGACTTTTCAGTCTGTTCTAGTGATCTCTCTGTTTACTCATGCATCAGTACCACGCTGTTGCTAATTTAACATCTGAGAGGACAACCTCCTCTATTGCTCTATTCCTTCCAGAATTTTCCTGTTCTTTTTTAGAATCATCTCGACTATTTTTTAAAGCCCTGTGGGTTTTTTCGTTGTTGTTGAGATCATGTTAAATTTAAAATGAGTGAAATTTGACATCTTTATGGTATTTTCTTCCAAAATTTGGAGTGTCTCCCATTTGTTCGTGTGTGTGTGTGTGTGTGTGTGTGTGTGTGTGTGTGTGTATGTGTGTGAGTGTGCACATGTGTTCACATTTTATGCATGTTCTTCAGAAGTGATTTTAAAGTTTTCTTCATATAGGTTTTATTATCCTTATGCAGTTTATTCCTAAGTATTTTTCTCTCTTGTTACTATTAAACATGGGATATTTTTCATTATACTTTGTAACTGATTATTGTTTTATATTAAAGCTATTTATTTCTCTGTATTAACTTTTATACCCTGATATTACTGGATTTGCTCATTTTCAACTGATGATGCTCTTGGGTTCTACAGATTTATGCCAATATCTTCTGCAAATAATGCCAGTTATATTTCTTCCTCCTAATTTTTGTAGCTATAATTTTTTCTTGTCTGCTTCTATCAGTTTGTACTCTAGCACAATGATAAATAATAGTGGCTTCTATATAATATTCCTGACTTTGGTGGGTATGCTCTTAGCAATAAGTATGGTACTGACTTTTGGGCTTGAAATACACATAAATAATGTATCAGACTGTTATTAATTTATTGAGCATTTTATCAAAAAATATATATGGAATTATGTCAAATGATTTTTTTCAGCATCTGCGAAAACAATTTTTATAAACAATTTTTCTTAGATTAATATAACGAATGGATTTCTAGATTTCTCAATGTTGAACTACACTTGCATTCCTAGAATACCTACTTAGATAGGATACATTATTATTTTAATATGCTGTTGAATCAGATTTCTTAATATTTAGCTTAAGATTTTAAAATAAGTATTTATATGACAGATTTCTCTTTAACTTTTTCACAGTCCATTTAGGGTTTTGCTATCAACATAATGCATTTCGTTAAACAAAATTAGAAGTTTTTCTTCTTTTCCTATGCACTACGCTTTTTCTCTGCTATGGAGTTATTTTTTTTGTTTAAAGATGTGCTAAAATTTCCCTGCGTGAACCTGGTGCTTTTGTGGGGGATTAGTCTTTGGCAACTTTCTCTGTGCGTTTGGTGGAAATCGATTGTTTTGCATTTTCTTTCTCTTCTGGGGTCAGTTTTAGAAAATTACATTTTCCTGGAAAACTGTTTATTTCATCCAAGCGTCAAAATATGTACAGTTTAAATGCATATAGTTGAACAAAACAGTCTTTTACGATTCTACTTTTTTCTTCTATTCTTTTATCTTAATTTATCATTTAATATTTTTATAGAAAAAAAAAATTCTTTTATTTAACTTCAGAGTAAAATGTGAAAGCTTATCCAACTCTGACTTAATGTCCAGAAACCATCACAAAGAATTGATCAATTCTGCTACAAAAAAAGAGTAAAATAAAATTTAAAAAACCTTGCATAGCAAAAAGTAACTATAAACAAAGTAAAAAGTTTGACAACAAATTGGGAAAATATTTTCAACTTATGTAGTAAGTCAAGGATTAATATTCCTAAATATGAGTGAGATATTTTTAAAAGCTTTTGTAAATACATACAAAGACGACCAGTAAATCAATAGAAAAGTAACCAAAGGATATAACCATGTAGTTCAGGACAAACATTACATATGGCTCTTGTTCCCACACTCATAAGAGAAACGCACATTAAAACATGACTGAAATACCGTTACTTAAACATGTACTGGCAAAATGTAAAAATTCGCTTACATGCTCTTTGTGGGGTGGGTGGGGTGGGGAGCAGGTAGCCTCATATATTCCAGGTGGAAGTAAAATTTCATACAGTATCTGAGGAGGGAAACTTGAGACTCTCCATCTAACAGGAAATGCTTTGACCCAGACGGTCCACCTGCAGAAACATAAGCTACATTTCCAGACTGACAGCCCAATGCAACTTCTGACACCATCTCTGCTTCCAGCAAGTTCTACAAGCTCTCACCGGATGGGGACAGCTTTCACACAAAGGACGAGAGGAGCTGCAGCGAGCTGACGACATCCCACTTGCTGATATTGGCCAGAATATTTCTCACAGCTGGTTCTCTTTCCTCAGGATCTCTCACCTCCAGCAGACCGAGCTATCTGATCTCACGGCACAGCACCTCGTAGTTCTCGAATGGCGAAACCCCATCATTGAGACGGGGCGCTCCCGCCACAGATCGCTCCAAGATGTGATGTGAATTAAAGTCACCTTTCCCCCTGTTGAATCCAGACCCCTCTATTAATCTCATAACCCAGGGGTGATAACCTCAATTTTCCTACATTTTGTTTGACAACCTGCCCTTCACTTCTAATTTATGCCATGTTTCTAGAAAAGGCTTTTAGTCAAAAAATGCCCTTCGTCCTTATACTTACTAAGGTGTGCACACTGTCTTATCTGCCGTGTCATGATTCTGTATTCTGAATGGCAATATGAAGTGACAGGAACTTTCTTTACCAAAGATGGTCATGATCCTAATATAACAATTTCCATTTCTATCTTATTCCTCATTTCCCCCCAAAT
>CM053514.1:5151547-5182067 GCA_028627145.1 Eidolon dupreanum
GCAGAGAACATCTGGTTATTACCCTAACTGAGCTTCAATTTAATGAATTCCCAATAGCTATTTTTAAGGATGTACCTGTGTGTGGGCATCATGCCAGCTAACTTGATGTACATTATCTCATTTTAATTCTCAGAAGAAACATAGGAGGAGATCACTATCTTGCAGCCTTGAACAACGGTCAGTGTGGTCATGTGATCGGCTCACAGTTTCAGAGGTAGAAGTGTCAGAGCTTACATTTTAAACTCAGATTTTCTTAATCCAAGTCCAATACTCTTTCTAGATACCACGTTTCTCTTCAGTGTGCTTCCTATTAGGTCACATTCAAAATTCGAATTATTATAAGCATAGATTTTAGTAATACTAATAGCTTATCACATTATAAAATAAAATGTGCAATCATATTATATAATCTGTCCCTTAGACAAATACACATGCCTTTGCAAATCAGGGAAAATAAATTACATGCCTCTTGGGCAACTACTAATTATTAAGCCTGGAATTACATATAGATTATTAAGGGTTGAAAGTGAGAGAAAAACTGAAAGCTAAGTCAGGGAATTGAAATAAAGATCATAGAGTGCTACTAAATCTTGAAGAAAATAAAGTGAAAGGTTTAATGGGTTGGGTTTTTGGAGGTTTTTTTGGTGGTGGTGGTGGT
Source organism: Eidolon dupreanum (assembly GCA_028627145.1). Lineage (NCBI taxonomy): Eukaryota > Metazoa > Chordata > Mammalia > Chiroptera > Pteropodidae > Eidolon > Eidolon dupreanum. The sequence continues at coordinate 5,152,206 of CM053514.1, forward strand.
GGGTGTGAGAGAGAGAGAGAGAGAGAGAGAGAGAGAGAGAGAAAGAGAGAGAAAGAGAGAGAGAGAGAAAGAGAGAGAAAGAGAGAGAGAAAGATAGAGAAATAGAGAGAGAGAGAGAGAGAGAGAGAGAGAGAGAAAGAGAGAGAAAGAGAGAGAAAGAGAGAGAGAGATTTCAAGAGGGAAGCCACAAAAATACCTTCTCTCCTTAAAAATATCTCATCAAATAACTTGTGAATTCTTTTCATTGCTAGTTAAAAGTACGTATTATTAAAGTGGCCTGAGAGCTGTCTCTTTCTTCTTTTTCTTCCCAGTCTAACATTCTACAAAGCTAATCTGTGAGTTCTTACCCTCCTCTAATACCATTTTTAAAAGACAGATCATCTCCACTCTGGGCCACACTGAATTTATAATCTACGGCTCAGCATCTCTGGGAAGAGGCACCTGCCTCCTGACAGTGCAATGGCCCCGGAGTGGCTGACAGAATGAGGCAACAGTGGAGCTATTCCTTCCACTCATGGCCATGATGCCAGAGTTTGGCAGGCGTGTTGGTTTACTGAGTTTGCCGAAACAAAGTACCATCAGCTGGGCGGCTTAAACAGCAGAAATGTGTCTTCTCACAGTTCTGGAGGCTGGAAGCTCAAGTTCGGGTTGTAGCAGGGTTGTTCCTGCTGGTGGCTGTGAATGAAGGACGTGTCCGGAACTCTGTCCTTGGTTTTGGATGGCCATCTTCTCCCCACGTCGCCTCACGTGGCCTTTCCCCTGTGAGAGTTTGTGTGCAATTTCACCTCTTTATAAGGATAGCAGTCACCTTAGGTTAGGAACCCACCCACTCCAGGATGACCTCATTTCCACTAATTATATTTGCAATGACCCTATTCCCAAATAGAGTCACATTCTGGGGTAAGGACTTCAACATATAAATTTGGGGGAGACACAACTCAACCCATAACGGTGAGTTATGGCTCTGAAATTTTTCCTGGGAAAGGTTGGCTCTAGTCACTGAAAAGATGAGCTGACATTAGCCAAATAATTTCACGGCCATTAATGTACTTTCCAGGAGTGGTATACGAACATAGGTGGTGTTGTCTTTATAATCTCCTCACAAGGTGTTTCCTCTGAACAAATAGACTCTCAACCAGTGTAGTCATGGGCACTAAAATGACACCCTGACATTTGAGATACCTAACTTGTTTTAGTAAGTATCTAACACCCTACACTAAAGGGGAAGAAACAGGATTGGGGATGGGAAACCAGTAAAATCTTATTCGGACACATTATTGAGTCACAGTCCATCAGTTGGTAAGACAAACAAATATTTCCCACTGGTAATTAAGGTCGGGGCTTATTCAATCTAATTCCTTTACAATTCAGAGTACTAAAGTCAGCTCCAGTGTGGCCTTCTCTGGATACTTTTCAAAGAAGCCTCCCTCTGCTCCTCACTCCCAAGGTGAGTGATCTGCCTTCCCCAGTCTCCCTAGTCCCATTGTCACTTAGGCACAGTTATTGTTGCATTACTGATGTGCCTCCTTCAAGAGCCAGAAATCCTTGAGCAAAGAGACTTAATCTCTGTAGCCCCATGCAAAGGAGAGAACAGCCAACATTTGTAAACGAAAGGAGCTCAGCGAAGGGTTTGCGGAATTAAAACTCGAATAAACATGGACCATGTTAACTCAAGAGTCCGTGAGCTCCTGAGTGTCTCCACTGAACAGAGAGGAATGGCCATCCCTCATCTGTCCTGAAAACAGCACGGAGGGAACAAACGGAAGGCATCGGGGCCTGCACTGGAATGTCACTCACCCTGGGTATCTACTCCAGTCCTGTGGTGGGACATACACAAGTGACATATCAGAGAGCACAAACCATAGCTGTGAAGATGGAAAGATTATTTTAAATAATTCTTCGTCTCTTTAAATCAAAAGGATTATGGCTTCATCTTTGTCCTCCTTTTCTCTTCAGCCATCTTTCCTGAATCTCCAACCAAAGCTGATAGTTTTCTATACGTGTATATATTAGTGAGTATCTAACACCCTGAACTAAAAGGAGAAAGAAGCAGGATTTTTTTAGATATAGCAATAATTCGTCTTTTATGAGAATTTCTCTGTGGCATTTACTCTTATTTTATCTGGGCACATTTAGTTTCTCCCAAAAGGACTATATCAGCTGGCATTAGGAAACCTTAGAAATGTGTTTACACTAAAACACTTGAAATTGAATCTTTGGGATGACCCAAGTCTAAAGGGATTTATTTTACTAATGCAACTCTGTCTCCCCTAACTCTGCTTCTGTGAAACTAAAATCTCTCACAAGTCGAGGTTGAGTTGGGAGGCGACAAGCAAACTTAACTCCTTACCAACTGGAAATGATGCCAACAGGAGGAAAGTTGACTCCATTTGGGTCCCAGCCTCTGAGCTAGCTCAGCGTGTGGCCACACTTGTGCCAGCCCCAAATTCACTGCCTCCCAAAGTGCTGTCTTCGTGTGTTTTCTTGCACCCTCTGTGCATTCGAATTCAGGCACGCCGTGGAAAATGGTTCAGGGAGGTGTTCGGGATCCCAGGATGGTGTCTCTGGCTAAGAAGTCCAAGCTGGTCTTAGTTTCACAACATCCTTCAGGCTGCAAAGAGAAAGAGAGAGAGAGAGAGAGAGAGAGAGAGAGAGAGAGAGAGAGAGAGAGAGAGAGAGAGAATGAGAATTACTTTCTTATCTGATGGTATTTTCATCAAAAGAACTCCAAGCACTGAAGAAAAAAAAAAAAAGGATTTCCTTCACCTTTCATCTGTGAGGTTCTATATGTGCATGGTTCTGGGACTCTGTGGTCTAGACTCTGCTGTCTTCACCCTGGGAGAAGAAAGGAGAGCTTTTCTTATCCGACACACTGGTCCACTGCAGTATGGGAAAACCCTTCTCTTGCTCCACAGAGGACGGTGCCCACAGCAGATGGAGCTGAACCCCTCACAGCACCACCCCCTCCCCATGCCCCATCCCTGCTGAACCCCGGTAGCCCATCCTGACCTTCACTAACACTGTTGGGAGCTCTACAAAGCACTCTGCCTGAGCCAGGCTCTGTCCATGGAGGAGATGAGCTATTCCTTCATTTCCTCTTTCTCAAGGAAACAGTTTATGTTGGAGTGGGGACTACTACACAGGAATGAAAACACACTATAAAACATGCCTCCTCTGTGGGCCATGAGGAAGACGCCTCACATTTCTTTATACATGTAAACCCAGAGGTGGAGGAACATCAGGAAGAACTTCCCTTATGACTCAGTAGCTGGCACGTGGGACAAAGTTGCGGATGCATTCAGCAAAACGCAATGGAATGAATGAAAACTGCAAGACCTTTCGGTGGCTTTCCTTGCCCGTGGAATATTGAAAGCTCACCCTGTTTTTCAGCATTTTATTGTCCTGTCCATCTCAACCTTGCCCTTTACTCCCATCCCACTCCCTTCCCCTAAGCTTTGTGCCGTCGAGTGTTCCCTTCTCACCACTGGTCCACTCCTCAGTTCTTTCCCTCGGTTTTGCTATTAATCACAACAGTAAGTCCTCTCCATTATTTCCTTTGAAGACCTGGTGAGTTATATGTCACCGTTTTATCACAGCCTCCTCCTCCTACTGTTTTACTCTTGCTCTTTTTTAACCTCTCTCATCTGAAAAGACAGACTTAACATTCCTTTTCTAACATTGGACATTGGACCCAGAGACCTTACCACAAAATCATCTCAATCTCTTTGAAACATTACATCTGAAGCCAGTTGTGTTGAATGTATTCATAGGTTTCTTCCTCTAACATTTTTTTCTTCCAATTCTTAGCTTTCAATTTCTCCCAAATAAGTTCTTCATTGGTGGGCTTTGCTCCCTATCCTAACCTTTCAAAGCTAGTGTGAGCAGCTGAGAATATATTGCATCTAATTAAACTGTGTCGAACGTCAGGAGATGGCATTATCAGCCCTTCTCAGCCTCCCAGGCTGTGGGTGGTGATCAGAGAGGTGGTCAGAGGTAAGAGGTGCTGTGAGGAACCAGGCTCTGCATGCTCAGAGTGAACTTGGTGCAGGTTGACCTTGGAAGGGGGGCCGAGAACCACACAGGGGGAAAACACTATCTTCAGAATAACAGGGCAAGTTAGAGGGTGATATATATTCTAGAAAAACTTACAAGAGCAAGGGAAGAGAGACTGGGTGCAGGAGTGGGAGGGCTGTTGCAATTTCAAATGAGGGGTGGGGTGAGTGAAAGCCTCGGTGAGTAGGTGACCCACGAGCAAGGGTCTGAAGGAAATGAGTGGATTCTCATTCTAGGCAGAGGGAAGAGCGAGCGCCAAGTCCCTAAGGCAAGGGAGAAGTGCACGTGAGGAGCAGCGAGAAGGCCTGTGTGGATGGATGAGAATGGAGAAGAGGCCATTCTGGGTGGGGAATGGTGCTTCCATCGACTCTGGAAAGTTCTAAGGGCCCCCCGAGTGGAACAGGGAGCCTCTGCTGGATCTGAGCAGAGGAGTGACATGCTCTGACTCAGATTTTTTGGTAAAATTCATCATATCTAACATTTCTGGGTGTCACATGTTGGCCATATTACTGGAAATCGAAGTTTTATGTTACTTTATAAATACGTTTGTAACTAATCCCTTGCTTGAACCACACCAAGTTGGTTCATATTTAATGTGCTTTACCATTTCTAACCAAATTTACAAAAAATATATTTAATGTAGTATGGTTGGTGTATTTATCCTAGAAAACAGGCAGGAGATTTAGAAAAGCAGAGAAAAATTAAAACAATAGACATTATGAGTTTCAAAGCAAGAGAAATCTTAACCAAGGATTCATTCATGGTGACTAATTTATAACTCCTAATTTCTTGCTGATATGCTACCTAGAGAACTGAAACTATCAGCTGAAACTTTTGAACAAGAAAAAATTGTGTCCAAAAAAATATTTCATTGGCTTACTCTATAATTATTTATCTATCAGAAAATTTCTCTCAATAACAAAGGATCTATACATGTGAAATTGCAACCGTTAAGCAGCAGACTCTTCTTCTAAACTTGAAGTGTGGAGATTCATTCTTTCCTTGTCATCACCTGTTTAGTTTGTGACGTAGATAAACGCTATTTGCATTAACGTTTCAAAGGGAAAAGTAATTATTGATTCAATTAAATATTTCTCTTTTTTTCCCTTGAATACTTGCACAGAACAAGGTAGTTTGTAATAATATTTGAATATCACATTATTATTGAATTATTTTGTTTACTTACCTATTTTTAATTTTTTAAATTTTTTGCTACTATCGGGACCACAATTGATCAAGAAGATGCTGCTGGTTTTACGCGTCCCTCACACTGCTGTGTGGAGAATACACTGGAGGGAGGTGGGGACGGGGCAGAGACAGATGGGGACAATGTTGGTAATGCGGAAGAGATGAGGCAGGAGGAGTGGGGGAAGTGAGAAGTGCTCAGATTGCAGGTACACTTTGAAAACAGAACCAAAAGAAATGCTTGATGAAGTGAATGTGAGGTGTGAAAGAAAGAGAAATCAAATATACTCTTAATCGATAATATGAAAGAACCTTGAAAATATTATGCTAAGCGAAAGAAGCCAGACAGAAAAGGCCACATACTATATAATTCCATTTACATGAAATGTCCAAAATAGGCACATCCATAGCCACAGAAAATAGATTAGTAGTTGCCAGGAGCTGGGGCAACCTCTACAGAGAATGAGAATGGTGGCTCATGGGTAAGGGATTACTTCTTAGGGTCATGAATATATTCTAAAATTACATAGTGGTGATGTTGGCACATTATGGATGGGCTAAAAGCTGCTAAATTGTACGCATTAAAGGGGTTAAAATGATGAATTTCATTTTCTTTGAATTTTACCTTAATTAAAAGAAAAAATAACTCGTAGTGTTTCTGGTTTGAGCAACTAGAAGAAGAATAAAGTCGCCATCAGTGGAGGTGAGTAAGGAAGTCTCTGGCTGGCGCAGGCTAGTGGCGGAAGATGAACAGTTTAGTTTTGGACATTTTGAGTCTGAAAGGTCTATTAGGCACCCAAGTAGAAACATCAAAAAGATAGTTTGGTATTTAAGATGTTAGAATACATACATTTGCGAGCTTTTGGCTTAGAGATGGCATGGACAGCCACGAGACTCAATGAAACCATTAACGGTGTGAATTTAGAGAGAGGACCAAGGACTGAGCTCTCAGAAACTCTGAAGTTAAAGACCAAGGAAGGGAAACAAGGACCAGCCGGGGAGATGGAGGAGTAACCAAGAAAGTAAGCACTTCTAGCACTCTCTCATGCTCACCTTCTTGATCACACACCAAAGTCCTGGGCAGTATCAGGACGGTGCATACCTTGTGGCTTCTTCCTACGTGCTGTTCTCTATAATCAGAATGTTCTTTTTCCTTTCTCAACTGGTTAACTCCTTCTCATCCTTCAAAATTAAGTTCAAATATCACCACTTTTAAGAAGCCCCCCCGTCTCCTCTAGTCTGAGTTCGATGCTCTTCTCTATCCTCCTTTCTGCATAATACACCATACCCCTTGTCATGTGGAACAGGAAGTGCAGCTTACACATCCACCCCACACACGACTCACCACAAGGGTATGTCGTTACAGCGTGCTGAGCATTTAGTCCAGTATTCGGCATACAGAAAGGACCTAAAAAATATCTGTTGAATGAAAGACAAATATATGAATGCCTTACTTCACCCCACAGAAATGCTCTTAAGATGTTTAATGTACATCAAAGTGCTTAGGAATTTTTCATATTCATAATCCTCTATTAAACAAACTGGGCAGGAATGCTACTTAAATCAACTCTGTGGAAAGTTATTTTATAAAGCAAAGAATTCTATTCTGCTACAAAAAAAAAATCAGCTGTGATTGCAAGTTCCTATTTCTATACATATTTTTTGAGATTCATATACTATTCTAATAAAATGAATTGGAGGAGATACTTTATATTGCATTTTTACATGTGCTTTTAAACATATACTTATATTTGGATGTTTGGAGTAAAATAAAATCTATAAACAACTGCCAGAATATGTATAAATAAAATTTCCCACCTTTAAAATGGGGACCTGGGACCAGCACACTATATAATATCGCCTATGGATATAAACTATCAAATGAAGAATAGTTAAAATTATACACAGGTGTTTAAGGAGAATGAAAACATTGTGCTCGAGTCTTTGAGTTCAAAAAATAATAAATCAAGAATCTCTCAGGAACTTTTTATCACATGAGGAAAACTCTCTCTCAACTTTAAGAAGTTTTGTAATCTTATTAAAGGAAATATAAACTTTGACCCCCTCAGTCATGTTTAGAAAAAGTAATTCCATATGTTTATTAAATTAGAAAATGTAATTATGTCAGAGGCCAAACATGCAGAAAATAAAGACAAACTCAAAGGTAAAGCCATCTCATGATCACCCCCTTTCCCCTTGAGATTAATCTCTGACCATGAGAGAAGTTTCTGGACAAGGCAGAGTAGGTGATTTAGGTAGCTAAGAGAACCTGCTACTAAACCTCCCAGCTCTCCTGGGCTTTACAGCCCAGACTCCTGTTTCTACTTTCTTCCTTTAACTTCTGAGCAGTGTTTGGTATGAGAAAAGCAATTTAACAACTCAGGGTCTTTCGTGCAGATTTGCTACAAGCAGAGTTCAGTTACAGACTGACTTTGGGAGCATTCTGGACTTCTTTGGTCTCTTGATATTTACCAAGCATCATTCAATGAGGACTCAGAGAGCTAAGACCAAAGCATGTCGCGAGAGTGTTAAATTACTACCTCATTGCTTACTGAGTGGGATTTGGCATAATCTTTCTCGATATTAAGCTTGTCTCTCTGACAGTTTCTGTAAGGAAGCGGTTTGATGGGAACAAAAGAAGGAACGCCTTGAAAACCAGCCTCGCCAATCCCCCGCCTTCCAAATACCTCACTCAGGCTGGCGGCCACGTGCACCATACACAGCAGCCGCGATACCTAATTATGCTGCCACTGGAGGAACTATTTGTACATGTCAATCACAGGACCGAACTGGCAGAAAACTGCTGCAGGCCAACCTATTCACAAATCTGCCTTCTCCTGACCAAAAACGGCAACGTGATGTAATCTTCCTAGAACGTCTATTGTTCAAGACTTGAAAAGAATGTTAGGATCGTACGTGCGGTGGGCTTGTGGAAGGACTAGCCTCTAGAACGACGAACACGTCTGAGATGATTTTCTCTAATGTTAAAGACCAGCTTGGTTAACCCTTCACTCTCCATCTCTCTCACTAGAGTTCAGGCCCCAAGTCTGTCCGTCATTTTTAAGATCAAAATCTTTTAGTTTATTTTCTTGTCAAGCCTATTTTTTTCCTATATGCCACATGTATAAACAATGGACAAAATATACAACAGTCAGGAAAACATGTCATTATAAACGTTTCTTAGACCAGAGTCCGGGTCCTGAAATTCAGTAACATGTCAGGGGACAGCTTCAGAGCTGTGGTCACACTCTTCTCTGGCATGTAAACGAGCCGTCGCAATCTGGAAGATTCCAGATTCAAACCAGTCATCATGATGAACGGGGTCTAGTTTGATAGTTTCAGGGCCATCATGCTTACTGTCTTCTGCACCACATGCTCTGGAAATCACCCTTTTCTAAAAGCAAATATCTTTTCAACTAAATTTTAACGCATGTTGCCTCATCAACAAGAAACATAAGCCATGCCTAATACAGTTATTCCTTCTGTCTACGGCCATGCCACCCTGAACAAGCCCGATCCCGTCTGATCTCGGAAGCTAAGCAGGATCGGGCCTGGTTAGTACTTGGATGAGAGACCACATAGGAAGACCAGGTGCTGTAGGCATAAAAAATAAAAAAATAAATAAATGAAAAATAAAATAAGAGATTGTAAGATGACCTTGCAATCTGTGAGGTCAACCAAGGGTTGCCTCGCCTAAATAAATTAATTAATTAAATAAAATAAACAATTATTCCTTCAATCTGCTAGTACATTCACTCCATGAGGGCAGGAATAACGTCTATGTGACAATATATTCAACACTAAACTCAAATGTTAGGTCTGTGCTTAGTAATTAACAAATGAATATATCACACGAACAAGGCAACCTTGAAAGTTTTCTCAGGTCCCTATATACTAAGAGTTCGTGCATGAGAGGGACACAGGTGTACCACAAGCCTGTAGCATGAATCGGCAGTGTCATTAAGTTATTGTGAATCTAGTTAGACTTTTCATTGTTTAAGGAAGGACCTAGGCTTTACATGTCTTTTTTATGCCTGCAGGGACTAACGTTCGCTGCAACCAAGTCTGATGTTGGCTAAAAGGCAATATTTTACCTCTGAAATGTTATGATCAATGAATAAATTATAAGTTTTGTTACATTTCTCTTGAGGTTGAGATGACATTTATTTATGTGTAAGGAAGTTATGTAGAAAGAAACAAAATGATGAAAACAAGATCAATAGAAGTAAATCAAGAATTTAGAATTGGTCTTAATTCTTTTCACTTGGTAAATGAGTTGTTGCTTCTCCGTTTTATCCCAAAATAGTAAAATAGCATTTCCTAAAAATATGAAGCAAAATATACTTTTGGAAATAGCTATTGCTGTTTTTTTCCTTTCATCTCAACTGATAAACTATTTGCTACAAGAAAAAAAGGCTTCAAAAGCCACTGATAGTTATTTTGATAACTCTGTGTTTGATATCCAATTTTAAAGCATTAATGGGTACAGGTAGAAATAATAATAACAATCACAACTCTTATTCGAACAATACAAAAAGCATTTTCATGTTCATTATTGTCTTAGAAAAAAATAACCACAGTTTACTACTTCTAAAAGAAATAGGGCAGATGACTTTCTTTTTGAATTTATCCAGAAATCTCTCCTTCCATAGGTATATAGAAATTCGTAGATATATGATGAATAGGAAATTTATATGAAATACAAATATATATACGATCATGTCACTGTAAATACATCTACAAAGTAATGATACTGTCTTTTAAAAGAGAGGCAGAACTTAAATCTCCCCAATGCAATCCTGTCCTTTAGGGAGTCAGTTTGAGAGGGGATCCTTATTTTTTCCGTGAAGACTTCCCTAACAACCCATGCACGGGTCACTATTGAATAATATATAATATATGAGACATAAGGTTGTATCTGATACGACAGCATTTATCATACTGTAGTTCGTGTATTTCTTCCAGGCCTACCCCATTCCCACCACCCAAAGTGGATTCATCTAAGAACAGGCTAAGTCTCACTCTCACTTTTAGTCCCAGTATATAATAAGGTGTTGGAATAATAATAATAGGCCCTTGATAGATATCCAATAAATGAGTGAATAAACCAAAAAAAAATGATTCAATTAATACTAAAAAATATTTCTGAAACTTATTTATAACTACCTTCAGAATCATTTTTGCAAGTCACCCAAGAAAATAATTTTCATTATTTCGTAGTGACACCTCATGTGTAAATTAAAACAATATTCCACATTTTATCCACAAGACATAATAGTGATATTTCCATGATGAAATTCTTTCTTAAAAGGAAGAAATTAACTGAGAATATCTAACAGACCATACTTCAGGATCTGAAGGCAGCAGGCACCCAAACCCACTCTCCCGGGAGAATAACCATGATGAAGGCCTTATTTATCTCTATGCCTTTTATCATCATTTTATAGATACACCTCATGGAAGAAAATGTTTACCACTATTCTGAAATAACCAATGACGAAGACAAGCTATGCTCTCCACGGAAAATATAAGTGAAGCCACAAACACTAATAGAGCGACTTGTATGACGTCCATGGCGACTCATCTCTGATTCTCAGAGAGAAGATTAAGAACTTATAGGTGATTAATCCATTCCCTTTTGTGGACAACATAATTAGAAAAGTCCACATTAACCTCAACACCAGAATGTTAATATTGTGCTAGAATCCCCCATATGCCTCAAATGAGGGGGTTATGTCTCAATTCCATCGTAGCCCTTGGCAGCAATGCCTTTTCAGGGAATTCACGAGTAGGCAAATCTAGCTCGGTGCTAAGAAAAAGTCCCCGTTGTGGCACCAGCCTGAGCACAAGGATTTTCATAGAACATGACAGCTGTTTTCACAGAGAATTATACAGAGAATTCATAGAGAAGCACAGCACAGTGAAACCTAATAGACCACATTAGTGCGTATTTGTGTGTATAAAATATACATGCATATTAGATTATACTCTAATCTAATATACTGATGGCAGAGGTCAAAATGAACTGCTAAGAGGAAGAAACGGGCTTTCTAACAAAACCTATGTGAAATCAGCTATAGCTGACAAAGCACAAGCTCACCGACACACACATGCGTGCACGGGCACTGAGAGACACACACACACACACACACACACACGTGCACACACACACACTACCAGCAGTGGCTATACCTGAATCATATGACAGATTGACTCCAAGAATTGAGGACCCTCTGAATTCTTAATAAGACCACATCAAGGGGCTGAAGGGAGGTAGGGGACTAACATTCCAGGAGTGTCGGAGTCTTTGTCAGGCAATTCATTGACATGAAATCATTTTCACTTTCCTGCACAAAATTGAGTCTTAGCTCTGTAATTTTGCTTGTACTGCCTCCAAGACACGAATATTCTTTTATTTCCTCTTCACCTGAGTAGTTCCTACTCTCCTTTTAAGAGATGCCTCTCAAGTTTCAGGTATCACCCTCTCGAGAGAAATCCCGGACACGTTCCCACACCCCCAGGGTGGGCTAGTTGCTTCTCAACTATACTTACATAATGCATCCCTCTATCTCAGCACTTACCACTTTATACCCAAATAATCACTCCTGTGCTTCCCTCCCCTGCTAACTGCTATGAAGGATTTTTGGCTTATTCGTTTTTGCATCGCCAAGCATGCCTGGCACTTAAAAGGAGTTTAAGACACGTTTGTTAAATAAATAAATGAATTAAGTTCTTAATTCATTTAAAATTATCTATAACTCTGCCATTAGTTCTCTCTGGCTTATGAGAGAAGAGACTGAATTTGCAAAATTGTTTGATTTGTCCAAGTTCATATGGTTCATAAGGAATGATCAGGATCAGCACTTTGAAATAATTAGAAAATGAATTATTTTCCCCTTGCACCAGAATAAGAGATTGGAAACAAATATGAAGGGCATCAATTCTTGTAAATTATCATAAGCAGCAGAGGGCACTGACCTTAAAGACAGAAACCCTCTCAGGGAAGGGCCCACTGACCAGAAGGTGCTGTTTGCCTCATCACCAGTTATCCTCCCAGAAATACTTCGTGTCTTTGGCTAACTTGATGTTGATGGTCTAAGGCAACTAAACTCAGGGTCAATAGTCAGCACAAGTTCAAACTTCCATGAAAAACCAAACCCAAAAAGAAAAAAGAGGGTGTGCTCAGTTTCTTTAGTGTGCGGGTATTCATTTGTACAATCCCAGAGAGCAGTGTTCCATTCCTGATGTATTCCAATGTAAAAGTTAACATCAGAGTTTCACTTTTCAAGATGATATATTTTTATCCTTTAAAAAATCATCTCCAAACAGCAAATAGAATGAAAAGCGGAAACACAAACTCTGTCTTCAATAGTATTCGGTGTAGTATATGCATAAAGTGTGTGGCCCCAACAGAGTGCAGGAGGGTTAAAATAAGTGCCTCTGGGTGGTGCTATCTATGAGAAGCAAGCCAGATGACGTGAAACTCTGGAGATGCTCAGGCACTGGAAACACCCAGAAGGCAGGCTGGGGGAGGATGCCTGAAAACATGGGGTTTATATGAAGTATATGTTGGAGTCGATTATAACTCCAGGTTTCATCCTTATTGATTGAACCACTTCCCCTATCAGAGATAAAGATACGGTTTCTGGGGAAACAAACTAAAGAGGCTCCTGAAACAAGGACCCAGATATCCAGAAAAATACCAGACTAAAAACTTAGCGATCAAGTGAATACTGAACGATGATACCCCCAGGCTTCCTCTCCTACCACCTTTGAACACCAGCCGCCAAGTTCAAAACTCTTAGGCAGCTTGGAGGGTTCTCCTTGGAGGCACCATCCCACTGAAAAGATCTATTAGATACTGACATTTGAGTTGCCAATGAAATAAAGAGCCAGTTAGCAGCTAGATCACACCATAAGGAGGCATCACACATACCTTTTTCCATCAGCTTCTTAGTAGCCCACTTCTTACATATGAAAGACAGCCAAGGGTCACTAGACATTTGAGGAAAGCCTCCAAGATAAGCAAGGAAAACCAATGCATAAAAGAACAAAAGGGAACTCAGAGGTAACAGAGATACTGCAGGAAGCAATAGAGAATTTCAAAGAAACCATGAAACAAGAACAGGTTCCTATATAAAGGGAATAATCAGAGAAGAAGCAAGAGTTCTAGGGTATTAAAAGTGTAATAGCTAAATATTTTTAGTCAGCAGAAAGTTAAAATGTCAAGTCAAACAAATCTCGCCAAAAGAACAAAAAACTGAAAGTATATATAATAGAATAGATAAGATAGGATTGAGAATTTATTCAGGAAGTCCAATTTCCCATCGCCTCCCCCTAAAAAAAAGAGAATAGAAGAAAAGAAATAATATAAGAAAAATTTCCCAGACTAAATTGGAAGGGCCCAGTGCATGCCCAGCACAACTAAAAAAATAAAATAAAATAACAAGCTCCACCAAAACATAATATCATGAATTTACTGGAACACTAACAATAAAGAGAAGATCTTAAAAGCTTCTAGAGGAAAAAAAAAGTTAAAGGACTGGGAAACAGAATGACATCAGATTTCTCATAATAATATTAGAGGCAATATTAGGCCTGCAAATGCTGAGTGAAAAAAAATTTTGAGAATCCTATCTTGGTAAACCATAAATCAAGTGCATGAATAACATAAAGATATTTTAAGACATGCATACCCCGGACTTTTTTCCCAGGGTGCTCCACTGGATACATTTCACCAAAATGGGGAAGTAAACCTAAAAGAGAGAGAGAAACAGGATCCGGAGAACAGATGACACAGCAGGCAAGAGCGAAAAAGAGGGAATTCCCCAGGTAACTAGTGGGCCACTGGACCAAAGACAATTCTCTTTGGAGCGGGAAATGAGATAATTATTAACTACAGAAAAGGCACAAAGTTATTAAAAAAAAAAAAAAAAAAAAGAAAAAGAAAAAGAAAAAGAATCATGAGCATCAACTTGGCTCCACTAATATGTGAATATATGTATAAACCACTAAATAGTATTATAACCAAAAACTCTGATATTATCACACATAATGCCAGGTGCTGTAGTTCGTGGTATAAGTAAGTGCTGGTCACAGCAGATCACCACAAACCAAGGGCGGGATGACCAGGAAGAGAATTCAGGGAACAGCCTGAAGCTGGTGAACCTCTGGTTTTACCTCCTTTAACAAGGCTTACCAAAGATTTGTGGTATAAATTGACAAATAATTCATGAGTTTTAGAATTCAATCAACTGCATATGTACTTCTCTTTTTTGCTAGAGAGAACAGTTTCATAAAGTATGCAAACATCAGACATACTGAATATGATAAATTTATATTAACTGTTCTCCATCGATCCTCAAATCCTAAAGTTTATTTCAATTTGTTACACTTTTTGTTATGCTCTTTTGCATGCTATCAAGTTTTTTAAACCTCAAAATATATGAAGAGCTATGTTTATTAACTGTCTGTTTTGATCGTTACTTTACAAACATCTATTTTATCCTCTTTGAGCATCATGCAAGGTAAGAACTTATGACTACATATGAATTGTTTTAAAACAAGTTGGGTGAAATAACAAATTGGCCCAATGATTAATTAGATAAAAATGAATATTTCCAGACATGTATTTTTTTTGTTAGTGCATGGTAGTCATTTGGGTGTGTTATTGAACAGTTTTGGTACTCTTTATAAGTTTTTATGCATTTTGCAGGTTTTTTAATTCGAAGAGAAATCCAAAATTTTACGCGTTTTTGCATTTCTGTCCATTTTCCGGACTGCTGGTTTTCAAGTATTATATTTACTGTTAGCCAATTCTGCCTACTCTGTCTGGCACTATTTTTTGTGAGTTTTAAATTTTTATGTCCAGTCCTAAGTAAACTGATTGCAAGTAAAGTGGTTCGGAAATTCTTGTTTCTCATCAGTAATTCACATATGGATGTGTGCGTATCCTAGAATGATTTCCTGCTTTTTAATTAGAATTTTTATTTTAATTCATTTTCTGTAGACACTTCACCACTTTCTAGGTACTTTGCTTTTGAAAAAAATTTAAGCACCTTTTCTGGCAGTTGGTCCACCTGTCCCTTTTTACTAACTGTGAAATAAAGGGACTTGTGCCACCGAGATGTACAATAATGGTCTTGAGAAAAAGGCACCACAACGCCTGTTGGAACATTTAAATAACAAGAAGCAGTCCAGACAAATATTCCTTAGCTTTTTATCCCCTATTCCATTTTATTAAAATAATATATTAGTGTCTTTCTCAATATTATCTAGCAAAAATGTACAAAAAATAAAAAGATTTTGCAATAAAATTTATGGAAATACTGGCCAAAGAGGCATTATTTTTATTGATATTTTATGTCAATTAATTGTCGTTATTGTTCTTTTAGCTTTATTTTATCTTTTATTTCTAAGTTTGTTCATCTTTACAAATAACTGAAAATAAATTAGAAATATAAGGATTCTCGAAGGAAAACACAGAAAGTATTAGAGTATATTAGAATTTGCTAAACTATCCTAGAAGTCACAAAACAAAGATTTTCAAACAAACATTCTTTTAAAAATGCTTTTGAAGTGCATTAGAAGTTGCAAATAACTAATAGTTGAACAACCAGAGGCAGAAAACACCAATATTCAACCAATTAGTCACTTTGACATATTAATTAAAAAGTAAAGCACTCATTTTTGTTGCTTTTGTCATTGTCAGGTTACCAATGAGGAAACTGAGGATGGGGGAGATAAGGTCAACTTGCCAACTGTCACACAGCTAGTGAGGTCAGAACTGGGACAGAAATCCAGGCCATTGACCCTCATTTGCACTGCTGTCCCTCACTGGCCTTTGTTTTCTCCTGATTGATACTCTCAATACCTGGTTCCCAAGGGTTTGTCAAGTGAAAGTGAAGATCAGCTCACATCTAAGGAGTCCATTCTCCTCTGAGTTTTAAAAATAGCTTGATGTGACAGGAAACAACGCAGTAGCTTAAAAATGAGACTTTGAGATTCTAGATCAATTTCACACATTTCACATATTCCTGAACCAGAATTATCAAGGTTTGACTATTCTGGCAAATAAGACCCCCAAAACACATTGGATTCTGAACAACACCTTTCTTTATGGCAAAGACCAGTCACAAAGAGAGGTGGTATCTGGGACAAGCGTCTACTTTGTACACGGTTCCAAACCAGATAGGGCTGTCTGCACCAAAAATCCCTAGGCCACATCTAGATTTTCTGGATTCCTTCTTGATTTATCAAATCAGAAAGAAAATTTTTAAAAATAGGCAGTGTATTCTCATCAGAACCAGTTCATTTTCCTAATGATCTTGCTGTCTAAAGGATGTGAATACGAAACACAGTACATACTCAGCACAACGATCCATGCTTGCCAGAGAGAGGAAGCCTTTGACTGAAAAAGCAAAGCCGGATATAAATAGATAAATAAAAACTGAAATATTTTTAAACACAGTAAGATGTTCTTGGCTTAATTTCTTTCAATCTTCCTCCTTTCTTTTAAACATTACCTATTAAAATATTAAATGATACTATCAAAATATTTAATATTAATCAATATCACATAATATATATTTATTATTATATTATATGTTAACTTATTACATATTATGTTAATATAGTAATATATTAATATATAACAATACATAAGATATAACATGATATTGTGTAATAGATACCATGATTTATATAATCAACATTAATTAATATTAAATATTAGTATTAAAATAGGAAATATTCCCCTCTTTCAAAATACAAAATTATTTATAAGGCTAGTAAACAAACTTCACTTAAAAATTCACTATTATTTGATTAGTCAGATAAACTTTTTTTTTTTAGAATTATCATTTAGAAACATTTAAGGGGAGGTGAAGGAATAAATGAATGTTGATCATATTATACATATTATCTCCCTTAATCCTTAGAACAATTTTGTGAAACGGGTATTATTCTAACCATTTTACAGAAAAGATGGAAAAATTGGGGCTCAGAGAATTAAGTCATTTGGTCAAGTTCACACAAATAGTAAGTGTCTAAGTAAACTTTGAGGCCAGCTACGCTATTCCAAAGCCCCATTCTATGTTGCATGTGGTAGTGCCTCCCAAGGAGGGAGAAATTCTCACTTTATTAAAGTTTCTAAGAAATCATTAACTCAGAGGGAGTTCGCATTAAAAGCAATGAATGAAGATGAAAGGGCGCTCACTTCGCTGTGAATGCAGTAATCTCATCAAATCCATGAGTCTTTTCTCAAGATGACTCCAGTAAATGGGAGGAAATCCAGGGACCAGACCTACTGCCCCCACCTGGAAATCCATCTCAAGAATATTGACTGCACACTGCATTACCCTTCGGTCAGCTTTTTAAACATTAAACAAATATGGCTGTGTCCACAAATAACCCCTCCTGTCCACCGCACGGAAGATAATCGTTTGAATGTAGAAGATACACTTGTAGCTTCGCTTTGCCTGATTCTGGCAGCTTCTGTCCCCAGTCCCAATTCTCAGCGGGAAAAGCAGTGCATCAGGGCTGGGGGTCATGGCTCGAGTTTAGGAATTGCCTGATGGCTTTTCTTTTCTAGTTTGCTGTACATTTCCAAACAAGCAGGCATGAGGCCCACATCAAAACATCGTCTGTGCCAAAGAATAGGCTTGACAAAAAAGCAGTTTCTTGTGTCTGTGGGCAATTTCTGGAGTCATTCTTAAAATGGGCACAAAACAACTCGAAAAAAGACATTTACTCCAACAGAAAAAGAGGAAAGGGCAGACAGAAAAATCAGGAGGCAGGAATGGATGTGGTATATCACAAGACAGCACGGGTTTTCTTTGTCAAGTCACAGAAGAAAAACGAAGAATGACAGAAACTGTCAAGGGGATGTTGTGGGCTTGAGAGGGGAACTACCTTTGTGACTTTTTTAAAAGGGTGGGCATACTTGTGCTGCTGTTTTTAGCTGGCCAGAGAGTACAGGAGAAGCCATTCCCTCCCCCCACCCCCCACTGGTAATCCTGTCTCTCTCACTGGTGTGTTAGTTCCTCTTGGGGGACCCCCATTTAGAACTGAGGGGCATTAACTGGATTAGTCTATCAAGTCCTCCTGTCCTTGGGGAGTATCTTATTCCCTCAGCTTGACCGTAAAGCTGTTACATTGTAGAGGATAGAGTCTTCTGTAAGTATTAAAAGTGCACGTTTATGTGCTGGTCCCTTTTGTAAAATCAATCAGATTGAGCTTTGAAACATAACTCAAAGACAGTTTACTGTGACAGGAAGGAGGTACAGAAGACGACATTCCAGAATCAAAGAACTTTTTATGTCCCCAAATGAAATACGATTATGCAAATGTTTACAAGCAGCATCTATTTTACTTTCTCATTCTTGGTCTTCAGAAAACTATATATCATTGTTACTCATAAAATCAACGTAAGGGCTGAGTCCCCCCCTCTTCACTCTGCAGCCATCAGCTTAGTTTTAGTCTTCACTGGAAAAAAACACAACCGGCCAAGAGCAACACACGCACAGTACCTATGGGAGCTTGAATAGGCTGCAGTGCAGGTAAGTGGGCGCTATTGGATACAGCCAAAGTTAGCTAATGTCTCCTAAAGCAAACTCAATGTACTAACCCTACCAGAAGGCCTGTCCCATTCCACTGGATTTCTGTGAAACTCTGAAGCATCTGGAGGCAGGGATTTACCTTTTATCTGTTTGCCACATTACTGCTACTAAACTTGAATGAATGAATGAGTGAGTGAATGAATCAGTGAATGGGTAACTAAATGAGTGAATGGGTCAATGGATGAATGAATGAAAGATTAAGCAGCACAGGCTCTGTAGACATAGGGCCCTGAGTGCAAATCTCACCTTGTGTGACCTTCTGGAACTCAGATATTCAGTTTCCTCATCTGTAAAATGGAGATGAGAATAATAAACTATTTCACAGGGTTTAGGAGAGGATCAAATGATAAAATGTTCCTAAAAATGTTTCATAAACTGTAAGAATGTAATTTAACAAAAGATTGTGTTGGTTTAAGTGATACTGAGAAAAATGTTGGATGCTCTGGAGGGTATTTTTGGAGCAGAAGAAACTCTTTGGAGCCAAAATAAAAACAGTAAGGGGAGGTCATGAATGATTAAGGGAGGTGAGTGTCTGCTACTGTCTATGGAAAACAGAAATCAAAACATAATTCCCTAAAAACAGAAAAATGAACCTTTCAAGTATTGAAAAAAATCATGGCAACAGACTCCGGTCATCATTCCTGCATAATGTGAATATGTTTCAGATTATAGATCTAGTTTGCTCAGGGCATAGTCAGAATCCCCCAAAGCCATCATTTTCTATTTTGAATGCTTTTCCAAATATGTAATATTCAAAATAAATGGTTAGATGCCACACACACAAAAAAAAGAGAGCGCTCGTGTTTTTAATAGCTTGTGAAATGCAGCCATGGGTCTGCTGGTTGGGGTTGAAAGGAAGTAGCCCATAAACAAGTCCCTCAAGCGTGACAGAGCATGTTTGAGCTAAGTTTCACACAAAGGAATGTCTTCCCCAGTTCCAAATGCCTGGGTCCCTCCAACAAGATCACATCCTTCTGGTAGAGACTCGAGGCCCTTTAAGAAAGTGACAGTGATACCTTGTAGTCCTCACCTTGCAGCTGAGAGATATGAGGTTTAAGGTTTACAACAAATGTGGGATCTATTTATTCCTCACCTCTAAAACTGATCAAATCTTTTCCAACCGTCTTATAAAGTCAGCGTTTGAAGGAGAGTTTATTATGGAATGGACAATTTCAGTTTAATTTTACTTTGGACCAATTGAGTGTGCATTGGAAAAGACATCTTTTGGGGAGGAGGAGAGATGTAATTCTTTTAGATTCCTTCATCTAGTACTTAGAATTACCCATCCAAGCAGTTACAGAGTCCACTCAAATTAGTAGATTCCCTAATGAGAGCTAATGAAATACATTCAAGTAGACGGAAAGAACGAAAACCTAAAATCTGTGTTCTACTCTTAATCCACTCACTCCTTTGCTGTGAGTGTATCTAAGTCCTTCGACATCTCTTCACCTTAGCCATCACCTTGAATAAATGGGAGCCTTGGTTCTCGTCCTCCGGAATAAATCAATCTGGCTAATAACAAACTATGGTTCTTCACTACCCTCGAAGGTGAGCAGAAGCTCCCAGGCCCAACTATGTGACTCCACATAGTTGCCACTGATTGGTCCAATAGGATCCAAGCCAGGGAAATCAGTCTTTGCAAAATGTCAATCAGATGTAAGAGACGGCCATTTTCTGCCACCTGAACAGCTAAACAGAGAGGAGTATTCTGCAAGAAAGAGGAGACAAGTACCCCGGAGAGGAAGAGACGGGAGGCCAAGAGGCAGGGATTGAGAGGTTCTCAGTGTCGCACACGCAGAATCCCTTCCCAAAGCCCAGCTTCGAAGTTCATGATGTGCCCCAATCGTGAAATCAATAAAATCCCCCAGTTTGAACGTAAGCTACTTAGTTCGGGTTGGGTTTCTATAATTGCAGCCCAAAGAGCCCCAACTACCATATTCCTGTAATATAAACCCCAAAACTATATTAGGCACTACCTGTGAAGCCCACGCCCATGTACCCCAACCCCACCACTCTGTGTGCCGAATCGATCTGAATCATAAATACGAAGCCTGGATGAGCCATAGAGAACATCCTTCAGTTTATAGATATAGAACCAGAGAAATTAAGAGACTTGCTCAAATACCTTGTCTGTAGTGGAAGATTGATGGGTGTTTTCTGTTATAGCCACAGCGTCTTAGGCATAAGTCTTAGGGTTTTGTCTGTGTGTTCGTTTTTCCATTTTTCTCTCTCCCTTTCTCTTTGGATCATTCTTGCTTCAGTGGGGAAAGAGTGTGCTCAAGGAACCTGATGTAGGGATTTAAGAGGTCGGGACACAAATCCTATGCTATTGAGTCCAGATGCTGCAGGGAGATAGTGTGCTATGGTGGGAAAAAAAAAACATGGTTTGGGCATCAGACTACCTGGGTTCAAACCCAACTCTACCGCTTACTAGCGAGGTGACACTGGCAAATTAGACTCCTCTGAACAGTAGTTTCCCTCTGTCAAATGGGAATGACAATGGCCATCTCGTATGTTGATGCAGAATGAAATGAAATCACCACCTGGAAATGACGGGTACGCCACAAGTAATGTTGGCTGCTATCCAAGGGTAGACCGTCCCAGCAGACAGAGGCAAAAGGCCATTCAAGACATTTCAGCCTCACTGGTCTTCCTTATCAATACCCTCCACTGTGGCAGCTCCCCAGCGGTGAGGGGGAAAAGCAGACGCATTAGAGATTAGGGAGAACTTAAAAAGCCACCTGGTGAGACATTCACAACACTCCCAACTGCTCCAAACAGACACACGTGTTAAAATGTGTTTTGTGTTTTTTAACAGGTCCCTTTCTCTTTTCTACCTCCGGGTAACAAGGACATTCTTCACACCCTGGAGCCAAATGCTTTCACATAAATGTTCATAAATACTCCACTTACTTCATAGCATCGATATTTTAACTATTTGAGAAATTTTTCAATTCACCCGTCCCCAGGCCATGAGTCTTCATTTCTCACGTCAAACAAAAGCTCTCAGGCACGCCTTCTCTCACTGACACTGACAGAGAAAGTCATTTAGCAAAGTGGATATTTATTTAAGTGACTGGGCGTTGATTTAAACGCCAGTGATAAATTTGTGGGCCTTGCTCTAAAGACTGTTATTCCTGGTAATGTCATTGTCATGGATCATAACTACAAGACAAAGTACAGCTTCAGCCATCGCGCTTGTTGCAGAGGATGGAATGCCAAGGGATGTTTTGACTGCGGAGCATTTCCTGGAGAACAGAGAACAATAGACCCTTCTCAGTGCGGGATTAAACACATATGAAAACACGACTTCAAATTGGGTGGAAGCATGGGTCTGTTAAGGAGACACAGGACTGTGTTTCTGTCTTTATTTCTTTCATAGCTCTGAACAGCCTTCGGTTAATGACATTCGATGGCACCCCGCTGCCTCCTGGAATAGCTTTGCTTGCCTTCTTGCTCCATGACCTCACACACTTTCCCACCTTTGTGTCTTTGCATGTACTTTTGCCCGTGCCTGAAATCTTTTTTTTCTTTTTATTTATTTCACCAAAGCTTAAACTCTTTTTCATTCTCCAAGAGTCAGCATAAACCTCACTTCTTGGAAAATCTCCCCAGGTAAATCTTCCCCAAACCGGGCAGAGATCTGGCTCAGCGTTAGCAAACCTGTGCTTCATGACCCTCACGTGACTGAGAATGGACACACTCATGTGTCTGTGGGCCCAGTAAGTGTGACTTCCTTAAGGCAGGGTCCACAATTTATTCATCTCTGCACAATAGATGCTTAATAGATAGTGCTGATTGAATGATTGAATCAGTTCACAAATCGATGAATGAATGACCTTTCTGCCAAAAAGAAATGAAGACAGTATTTCTTGTAACTTTGGCCTAAATGAAAGTGCCCACTGCATTGATGCAGGCGGAGCAATTACATGATAGAAAAAATTTCATCTTTACTTTTGGAAGGCCGTTTGTTTTAGAAACAATCTGAGATAACAGATCATATTTTCTGCATTCTCCTTTTCTTATTTGTTATTCCCCAACTATTTTCAGCAAAACAGGATGTTACTTGCTTCAGAGTACAATTATTTCTGATCATGACCCTTCATCAGAATGCATAGTCCTTAATCAGTAGGCACTAATGAAAATGATACTCCCCCCCCCGCAAAAAAAATGATGTCAGTGATGTCAGATGGGTAATAAGCCACAGCAGCAAAAGTAGAAAGTATAAAACCATCATCAGGAAGGTCTTATTTCTATTCCTGTGTCAGACACAATGGGAAAAACAGAAAAGAATCACATGATTCACATGATACATATGTGTTCATGGGGTTGTTTTGCAAGAGCCCGCCCCAAAGCTTCCTGAATAAGAAGCTCTGATCACATAGGATGACAAAACATGGAGAAACAACATGCTATCGAGGAGACCAACTTACAAGTATCATGGAAATTGCCCAGATTGGCCCATGGTAACCATATATGGTCCTTTGACATATGGAGAGAAGGAAAGTTAAAAAATAGATTACCAGCTTTCTCAGCAGCAGTCCTACTGGTGAATCCTGCAGTTTGAACTCATGAGAAAGGCTTCCTGTCTCCACGGTCCACTAGGCTAGACAGGTAGGTTCTCTCTGTGTCTTAGGCTCCAGTTAGCAAGGAATTCCTCTAAACCATTCCTCACTAAGACAACCTCCCTTGCTCATTAAATGCCTCTCAAAGGGAGAGTTTGCAAAGCCTTTCCACAAGCCATTCCACTGCATTCTAGTAGGATCTGGAAGAGCCGGCCTTGCATTTAAGTGTAAATGCAAATAACAGCAATCAAACTGTGCGCCCAGCACAGTTAAGCGCATTCCTCACAAAAAAAATCCTTGGCATCTCCTGGTATTTTTATCCCCACTTTACTGATAGGGAAACTGAGACTCAGAGATTGGCCGGTTTGAATATTTATGGAGCTATGATGTGGCTGACGCAGACCACACCCAGGCTGTCTAACTCTCAGGGACATTTTCATATCGGCCGCATTTGGACAGCCCCCGTGGTCTCCACACTTGACCTACCAGAGCACAGAAAAAGCCAGCATGAAAAACTGCTGAGGGGCTGTTTCTAAGGCACTTCCCTCCTCAAAGCTAAAGAATCATAGTCCTTTAGTGTTTCTTAATTCAGATGATTTTTAAGTTCTCGCCGTTATCGTCTTCGTCATCACCACTGTCATCAGAACTACTATTCATTAAACCAGTTCTGTGAGCCACGTCCTCTATTACACACCTACACAAAATGCCTGAGATGCACAATTACCTATACCCTATGAATTCACAAAATAAATGCCTAGTGAGATGAGCTGACTTCCCAAGACCTGGTTTCTGGTGAGCTGCAGAGCCAGAATGCTAAGTGTGCAATGCTTTTCAGGCCCAGCTCCCCCCGGAGCCCCTCACTACACGCACACAGTTGAAGCTCTCGACTCCTTTCTACCCGAGGTCTTCACAGCCCTACCTGAATAACAATCAGTCACAGAAACTAGTGCTGGACCCTCAGAGCACAGTGTAAAGAGAAGAAGGCTGCATGCCAGCATCGCGTTTCAAATGACAGTCCTCACTGCAATGCTGTCTTCCTCCACTGCCCACCTCATGTCATTTCTTCCTCTGAAACATTGCGGGACAGTGTGGAAAGGGTAGAACCTGATCCAGAACAGCCAGTCAAATTCCTTCTGCTTAAAGGACCTGGACAGGAAGTGACTCCGAAATAGCCAGCTGACCAATGTTCTTATAAAAATCAGAAATTTGGACACTCAAATTTCTTTAGCAGTTTCCTCAGAATGCTGTAGGAAATTTCCAAAACCTTCCTGATTTAAAGAGTTTGGCAGGTTTCTTAAAACACTTTCTTCCTTAGTTTCCAGAAGAAACCTTGAGGCAATATGGTGGAGCTAAGAGGCCTTGGGCACAGTGTCACTCTCCAGGTTCCTCTCAGAGTGGCAGTAGGGATGGATGAGCTGGTTCAAAGGGGTGGAGGGGTGAGAGGGGAGGATCTTGAAGCGGATGTGTATAAAATGCACAATATCACTTATTTTGTGCAATGTGCAATTGCGTGCAAAATTGTCACCATTTATTATTAGATCAGTTCTGAGTGGTGGCTTGGCGGTGGTGATAGTTAGCCAGCGAAGCCCTTGAAGCGTAGCACTGCCTTCCCTATTCAAAGAAAGTAGCCATGCCAAACCTCCATTCCCCATCTGTGAAGTGGGGATAAAGACAACCGCCATGCAGAATTTTGTGAAGACTCAACGACTTGGCAAAGACAAGGCCGATATGCGATAAATATTCAACTAATGGTTGTTATTTATTAACATCAACTTGGGTTAAAACTACTTGCCACTCTTCCTCCTCCTTTGCCGAGCTGTTCCGAAAATATCTTCGCTAATACAGGTGAAAGTGCTTTGACTTTGCCAACAGAAAACTTCTACACACCAAACGCTGACGTGGAGGACAGAGGACACTTTCCTAAATACTTACATCTCATTGAGACCGAAAAAGGATTGAGGTGGCTCAGAATTAAAGACCAAAGTACAGGAGATCCATGGAGCGTGAAAGAAGGTAGAAGACAAGATTCCAGGAAAAGAGAGAGGGAGCCAGAACAGACACAGGGCAGAGCTCCCCGGAGTCACCTGGGGGAGGGAGGAGTGTACCCCAGTGCTTCACTAGGTCCTCGGCAGGGGGCCCGCAGTCTGCGGTTCTAACAAGCTCCCTATGAAGCAAGTGCCTCTGGCCCGTGGGCCACACTTTGCGTAGCAGGGTTGAGGGAAGCTAATGGAAGAGCATGAGGCGGCGACTTCATCGCTCAGGTGAATGTTTCTCCAAAATGCAGCGTAGGTCCCACTGTAGATGTGTTCTAATGCTTCTTAATTAGCAGGAAACTCTAGGAGTCGGTGCGTGTCAAACAGTCCTCCCCTCTGAAGAAATGCTTGCTCTGCTCCACCTCTCCCTCCTCCTCTGGGACCTTCTGGACCTGACACTGAGCGGGAAGTTTGATGTGCCTGACAATGCTCTTTCTAAACGATTTCAAGGAAGAAGATGTAGGCTGCGCAGATACTGGAAATGCATGACGTAACCTTTTGCCTTCGGAGAAAGGGCTGTCCCTAATTCAAGCCACATTTCCCCCCAATGAAGTAGACGTATTTGAAACTGGAAAGCATCCAAAGAAAATATGGTACTCAATATATTTGTGCAAATCCTAGCCTTTGCCTCCTTGTGGCCCGATTACCTGCCCGCGCCTGGCATGGCCCTCCCTCTTACCTCATGCTGGACGCCTCCCAATTCCAACTCCTACTTGAGCTCTCAAGTGAGGTATCTGTGGGTGAGAAATCTATAAAGCACTTAAAGGTTGTTGAGAGCCTCCCAGGAGTCAGGCCATGTGCTAAGAGCTGTAATAGATTATCTCAGTTAACCCACTATGAGGACTTTACGGATGAGGACATTCATCAAGATGGAGTGTGTCACCAGGTCACGCACCTCTTAGGTACCACGACAGGGACTCAAATCGAGGTCTCTGTACCTCAGGGTTTCTCATCCTCAACACCACTGACATTGGGATCAGATAATTCTTTGTTGTTTAGGGGCTGTTTTGTGCATTGTACAATATTTACAGCATCTCTGGCTTCTGCCCACTAGATGCCATTAGCAAACTCTCATTCTAGTGACGACAGCCAAAAATGTCTCCAGACATTGCCAAATGGGAGGCAAAATTGTCCCACGTTTAAACTCTTCCAGCCCAAAGCCTGAGCACCTGATGAACAAAGATAGGCATTATTTTTCAACACTTTACAAGACTCAGAGGTGTTATGGGCTAAATTATTCCCCCCAAATTTATATGTTGAATCTTAATACGCAGCACCACAGAATGTGACTCTCTTTGGAGAGAGAGCCTTTACAGAAATGATTAAATTAAAATGAGGCTATTAGGATAGGCCTTACTCCAAACTAACCAATGTCCTTATGAAAATAAGAAATTTGGACACTCAAAGACCAACGAAGGATGCCTGCACACAGAGGAAATACCATGTGAGGACACAGGAAGAAGGCAGCCATCTGCAAGCCAAGGAGAGAGGCCTCAGAAGAAATCAATCCTGCCAACACCTCGATCTCAGACTAGACTTTCAGCTTCCAGAACTATGAGACAAGAAATTTCAGTTGTTTAAGATACCCAGGCTGTGCTGCTTTGTTACAGCAGCCCTAGCAAACTCATACAAACGCCACAGAGCCACACTGAGCTTCCTGCCTTTATGCTCCCATATTGTTTTGGGTGTAACTTGGAAGGTTTTCTAAATTAATTCCAAGCCTAGCAAAATAAGAGGTTAAATCATGGCAACGCTGTTTATAGTCCATGTTTCTTTTCACAGGCAGGGAGATAACCATTGCTAGAAAAATATCTTGGAATACTTACAACGCCATAGTAATTTAGACCGTTTATAATTACTTAGTATTTACACGCTAACGCTATCTCTTGTTTGTGCTCTTATCTTTATACGTCGTTAATGAAAATACACTTTTTAGAAACTAAGAGTGGAATGGCAATATGGGATCACGACAAGACAGCAAGGACACTTGCGATGTCGCTCTCCTGTCCCAGCTCATGGCACACATTACAGTGATGCTCACAAGGCAAGAAGCATCCGAATCTTTCTTCGTTAACCATCAGGCTACAGGCAAGACCGAAAGATCAGAGGTGGCAGGAGAGATGAAGCTTTATACTACCCTAGATGTGGTGCAGCGTTCTCAACCCAGGCTACCCATGAGAATCCTTTGGAGAGCTTTAAAAAATATGTAGGTGCTCAGCCTCTAGCCCCCAAGTTCTCGCCGATTTGTCTGAGATAGAGTCCAGGCATCAGTATTTTTCCAGTGACCCAAAAGTACTGCCAAGACTGAGAACACTGGCTTGGCGAAGCAGAGTGTTCAAACTCGACCACAATAGCTATAGGGCTGTGCACACGGCTCTCAATTTCTTAGGGCCTCAGTTTTCTCATTTGTAAAATGGCCGTTATAACTCTTGCCTTGCCTGTCTTATAGGGTGACTATGTTCAAATTAGTTACATTGAAAACCACATAAAATGGATTGTATTATTATAAATTCTAAGTGCTGACATGAGCTGGTTCTCACCATCGCTACACCATCCACTGTGCATCCTCAGGTGAGTAACTTCATCTCCGTAGACCTTGGTTGAGATCCACACGACATGAAGCAGTGTCTAAAGTCACCTTCAGGCCCAACATTACATGTTCTCGGCAGGGCAGTTTAATACATCGTACATAACAATGGCTATTTCGATTGAGATCTGATTTTCTCATTAAACTAGAATGTTGAGGGTTTACATTCTTCCTCTTGACCATCGAGATGACATTAGAAATAAGATTTAAATTACACCGTGGCCTGGAAAGTAATTTGATAATTTGGATTCAAGTACCTTAAATGTTCATTTTTTTAGCCCAGTCATTCCAATTCTGGGAATCTATTTTAAAGAAAGAATCAGGACATAGTCAAAGTTTTATGTACAAGAACATTCATTACGGCATTACTTATAGAAGTGGGAATGCTGAGGGGTGAGTTTAGATGTAGCGTCGAATGAGAAAAAGCAGCTTCTATAAATTATGATAGTCATAGAATATGGTATCACATATTCATATTATAGTCACAAAAACATATTTTTCATGAAATATTTAATGACAAAGTGTCATCGTGATAAATAAAATAAATATAAATAAATTTTAAAAAACGAGAATGAGGACAGAAAACTATACAATATAGCAATTAAATACACACACAGGAAATTATCAGCAGGAAGCACACAAAAACTGATCAGTCATAACTTATCGGTCATGGTAGTTTTCAGATCTTTTAATTTTTCAATATTTTCTGTACTTTTCTAAATTTTCTTCCATACACACAGGTCGTTTTTACTATCAGAAGGAGAAAGACATTATTTTAAAGAGCTACGGTGGGTTTCAGATACAGTAAAGACAAAAACCTTTGAGGAAACGTCTGGTGAAGGAAAGTATAAGAAGTGTTACCATCTCCCCAGCCAAAGAAACCCACATCACCGACCAGAAACGGGCCCGTGAGGAATCAGTGAGAGATACATCAGGGCGTCAGGTGCAAACCGAAGGCGGGATGCTGGTGCCCCCTGTTCAGGAGACCGTTACTCAACTAGAAGACTGGCAGAGTCTCGCTGCTCAGTGTTTAGGGGGCTTCTCTCGTCTCACCTGCAAAACGAACATTCTAGCGGTGGAGGACTCGGGAGGGGAGAAGAGATCCAGCACACTGCATGGGGGGCGGATTTACCTCAAATGAATGAAGCTGAAACTTCAGGGCACCTCACTCCTCCGGCCCCTTCTGAGACCAAGAAATACGTCCATGTGGTCGTTATTCCCCAGAATTTGCAAAAGGAAAATATTTTAACCGCAATCCGTGACGACTGCGGTTGCTTCCACTTTGACTTCCTTCTGTCAGACTGCTTGCTGCTCACATCAGGTGGCATTAGAATGGCTGTGGCTTTCGAGGACTCCATCAAGTCAGAGTTTCCTGAGCCTCACACTGTTGACATCTGGAGCCGGATACCTCCTCTTGATGGGAGCTGTCCTGTGCATCGAAGGGCGTTTAGCGGCATCCCTGGACACCATTACTACATTCCAAAGTGTCTCCAGACACAGCCAAACATCACCTGAGGTGAGAGGAGGTTTGCAAACCACTCCCTACATGCACCTTGAGAACCATGGACCTATGGGGAACTCGAGCTGGGGACACGTGTCATTTGGACGTAGTAGGGTCTAATTCCACGGTCCACAGTGCAAGCTCCCAGCTGTCTTGGCGGGAGTGGCTTTGCGGAGCACCCTCCCACAGCGCTGTGCTGACGCACCCCCTGTGAGTGAAAGCGTGTGACATGAACAAGTCCACGGTTCCCGACACTTGCAGTATGTGGGCGATGGAAGAGAAACAAGATTTGAAATGTATGGAGCCAGAAGCTGTTCAA
>CM053514.1:5182567-5204405 GCA_028627145.1 Eidolon dupreanum
TTATGGTTTATGGCTTTATGATTTAAAATAATAGGAAAAAATAATTATTAAAAAAGTCTAGGATAAAAGTGCCAAAATTCAAATTTAAATTCTTCCAGCTACCTGCATATGGGTATTTAGAGCAGCTTTATTTATAATTGCCAAAAGTTGGAAGCAACCAAGATGTCCTTCAGCAGATGATGGAAAAATAAACTCTGGTACATCCAGATAATGGAATATTATTCAGCACTAAAAAGAAGAGAGCTATGAAGCCATGAAAAGACATGGTGGAAACTTATGTGCATATTAGTAAGTGAAGAAAGACAATCTGAAAAGGCCACATACAGTGGTATGGTGCCAACTCCAGGACCTTCAGGAAAAGGCAAAATTGACAGTGAAAAGATTAATAGTTGCCAGGGGTTGGGGGTGAGTGGGTAGGGACAGTGGGGAGGGATGAACAGGCAGAGCACAAAGGATTTTTAGGGCAGTGAAAATACTCTATATGATACTACACTGGTGGATTCATGTGTCATTACATATCTGTCCAAACTCACAGAATGTATAAGATTAAGGGTGAGCCCTAACGTAAACTATAGCCTTATGGTAATTAGGATGTGTCCATGTAGACTGATCGATAATGTAAAACATGTACTGCTCTGATGGGGGGGTTGATAAAGAGTTAGGCTATGTATTTGTGGGTTCATAATACATAGGGTATATGGCAGCAGAGTATGGGGCGATGGATCTCTGTACCTTCCTCTCAATTTTGCAGTGAACCTAAACTGCTCTAAAAAAAACAGTACACCTCCTAGGGAGTGAGTCTTTTCCCTCACTGGAGATTTTCAAACAGATGGAGGACCTCCCTGTCAGAGCTGTGTACAGGGTCCAGGCAGAGGATGGGTGTTCAGACGAGATCTTAAAAACCTCAGTTAATATAAGATACAGTCAAAACAATTTAAGTCAAAACTCTACAAATAAAATGAAAAAAAACCCTGAAGGAAAAAATTTTTTGAATAGATAATTAGGAATGTTAATATCTAAACAGCCTGGTTAGTAAAGTGCATTAATAATTAATATTTTTAAAAATTTCTTCCAGCAGAATTAAAAATCTATTATGATAGGCAATCGAACGATTTTGGTACAAGTTTATGCCAATCTCTGCCACGCTACCTCATGAAGGGAGATGATGCCTACTGATGGTTCAGTTGCTTCACACTGTTTATAATGAGTTGAGTGCAATGGACTCTGACCAATAGACTCTATATCCCAAAGTCTGCCTTCTGAACACATAATAGGCTCAAAGGGCAAGAAGTCCAAGTTAGGAGAGGAGCCAGTACCTGACTGCCCTGCAAGTGGTCCACACGTGACTTTGGCTCCTCCTAGTGCCAACAAGACTGCCACTTAACACACAGAACCTCCATGAAGTCCCCAGACGTTAGATAAAATTGGAGAGGAGATAAAATCTGAGGCTGCTTTGGTTATACTGCCCTATCGTAGAACACAACTCTTGCTAACACAGTCTTCCTGAGCTAGAAACAGATAACTAACCAACTAGCCAAACCCCATCTCCCAAGTCCCAGAGAGAAGAATGACCAGCCACAACCTGCAATGGAGCTGGGATGGAGACTCGGGGCCCTATATTTGCAACAAAAGTCTTCTGTGGAGCCTTCCCATCTCATTCCACCCTGAAATAAACCAATTCTACTCCTTAATGCTTAAAGCGATTGTGACCTAGTCTTTTCATTGAAACTCTCTTCACCTTCAACAGCAGCTCCTTGTTAGCACCGAATTCTATTCCATCCATCTAGCCAGTCCGTAAGCTTGCCATGCTTTAAAGCGAGTGCCAGAGGAGGAAACATAATGATGGTAAATGAGCCTTCTATTTCCTCCCATAAAAGTTATGAAGTTGCTCGATGAAGTGAACTTAGTATAGAGTCAATGCGTGGTAGGGCGAGGGTGGGGGGCTCTTCCATTTCAGTCACCAGGGCTCTGGCTGATGAGGCCTTTGAACTCCTGCCCACGCCACGCCCATGAATCAGTGTTATTTACTATGTGCATTTAGATAATTGAAATAATAAAGATGAAATGGATACAAAAGGTCTACTATTTCATGAATAGCAACTCCTTTTTATCAGTGCATCCACAGCGAAGCGAATTAGACCACCTACATTCCTGTTTCATAAAAAGATGCTATCATTTCCCTGTATCTTTCCACCATTCTAGTCATTTTTATTTTCTTCCTCGAAAAGTGCTAATATAAGCATATATCTATATATATGAGCTTCTAATCAAAATTATAATTCTGAATGGAAATGATGCAGAAATTTATACTAATGATAATATGCAGGCAGAAAACTGGACACAAATGTTTATATTTTCTTTCTTCACCATGGTCATAAAAAGCTTAAGCATACAAAAATTGAAAGTTTAAAAACTCAGCTTCCTATAAACTTTGAAATACTATGCTGAAAAAAAATGGAAGTGTTCATATTTAAAGCCACTTAACCTGCTATAAAGTCAAGAAAGAATATCATTCTTAAAAATTAAATACCCCTAAAATAAACAGGGTCAGGAAGACATTGCTGTTATGAGACAACTTTGTTAATTTTGAACATGATTTTGAACATCTAAGCCTGGTCTGGAATTCCGGCGATGATGATAAATCATGCTTCACCTCCTTTACTAGGAACTAACATGTTTAAAAGTGACAAAGCACATATGATTCAAAAGGATCCTTCTAAATCCGTCTCCAATGTCAACATTGGTTTTTCTATCTAGGATTGAACTTGAAAATGCTAAAACAAACCATCCGCAGCTCCCTGTCATAAAGAAACTAATGGATAAAAAGAGCATATACTCTCAACCAAAAAAAAAAAAAATGCCAGACAAGAAAACTTCTAAAGGAAATCTCTATAAAAATAAACATTTAGTGAATCCATGCACAATTCACCAAATGTTTGGTTCATTGGTAAATGAACCTTGACACTTGCCTACTATGTCAGAAGAAGACACCTTGACAGTGGTCTAAGTTCAAAGCATGGGCCTCCTAGCAAACATCCTTCCCCCACAGCAGTCTCCCCTCATCGTCCTGCACTGCCTCGGCCGCTTAGAAGATCATTCTCCCTGAACGCAGTTCTTCCTCAGAGCCTAACACAGTGGCAAGCACACACAAGGTACTTAATGAATATTTGTGAATTCGTTCAGTGGCCAGCGCTCCCACATCTCCGAGGTGTCTCTTCCGCTTAGCCTAACAGCCAGCAGGAGAAAGTTAATTTCCTCTTAAAGAGCCTCTGGAACTTTCTACTCAAACCATCTAGATGCCTCCTTGGCTTGACTTGCAAACTGGGTGTTTCCCCACAAAGGGGTGCCCTCTGGAGCTTTTTCTACAAGTGCTCGGATTAAATCGACAACAACAAAGAAGAAGTCAGAATGTAAGTAAATCATAAAGAAACTCTCATTGTTCTCTGCCACCAAATATATTTGAACAAAACCAGCCCCATCTGGGGGACCTTTTATTTCCTTTTTCTTTTTTTTTTTTTTTGCATTCCTTAAAATGTGGGCATCAGTGCTCCATGAAGGTGTCCATTCCAGCATCTCAGACTGGGGATGGGGGGTCGGGGGAGGGGGCAGCGGGGAGGTTGTTATTAAAGAGTCTTGGGAGTTTAGAGGGTTACAACACCAGAGCCAGGCTTCAGGGCTCAGAAGACCCCTCTGTCTCTAGGATAATCAGAAATCATCTTCATACAATTTTGAGAAAATAATGGTCATGGGCATCTATTTGCCAACCCGCACATAGACCACTCACCAGAAGGAATTCACAATCCAGTTCAACTCCAAAAGCATCTCATCAGGCATCTGTGTAGAACCAGACTCAGTGCCAGGCAGTGGGGGTCAGAAACGAGTGAGCCGTTGTCCAGGAGGGAGGCATGAATGACCAGCTGGAACAGGACACACGAGCATGCCTTCTGGGATACTCGGCACTTCATCTACCAGACTTCAAAACGACAATGATTTCCCTTTTGTCTCTGAATGTGTTAAAAAAAAAAAAAAATTAATTATAAGCAGTGGTCAAGCTCTGAAATTCCTAGGGGAAGTTATTTTATTTCAAACATGATCCAGATGAGAACTTGTAGGAAAGCAGAAAGGGTTCTTGCCTTCCTTCCTGTTTGAGAACCAGAGGCAAAACTTAATGCAGGGTCCCACGTCAACCTGGGCCAAAGAGGGCAGAGCCTGCTGGCAAGTGGGAGGGTGGGTGCCTACTCCAGAGGCTCTGTCAGTGCCCAGTGGCGCACACACTGTCGAAAGCCAGCAGGCCCGCCCCCGGACCTCGAAGGATACACACGACCTCCCGGCATGGCCAAAGCAGAGCACCTGGGCTCTGCACCAAGGGGAAGTCTTGTCTGCAGATGAGACCTCCCCTCAGCCAATCTGAGAAAGACTAGGTGACACATTTATCAGTTGCGGACATCAGGGAAAGAGGCCAGCAAAACACACAGGGGCAAGACTGCCAGTGACACCAGTGGCCACTAACTTCGTGTAGTTCCAGGGAGCATCTCTATGTTGACCCAGGGACCAGTGAGAGCAAACGCAGCCTCCACTCCGCACACCCAGCCACTGTCTAAAGACAACAGGGGACGCGGGATGGAAATTATTAGGAAATCAGAGCCATCATCCCCAAAGAGATTAGACCTAAGGTTTAGATTGGATTGTGTATTTAGTTATTTTCTTCTCGCCTAAGAAAGTGGAGGGTCCTACAAAGCACAAGAGAGTTCCAGAAAAAAAACTATATTTTCTCTTGCACATCCGAATTGCAGGGGACAACCTCTCCACAAAAGAGGAGTGGCGGTGAGGGCTCAGAGAATGAATAAAGCAGAGTTGGGAATATGAATAAAATATTCAGAGATTAAAAAGATTTTCAACTTGACTGTAGCAAAAGGTTTAAGAAAAAGACCCTGGAAGGTCAGGGCAGTAGGGAGGCTGACAAGTCCCTGGATACAGAATTTAAACTTTATTTTATTGACTGTAAACTTAAGTCTGATTTTGCTAAGCAGCAGTTTTGTTCTGAATTTTAAAAAAAATCAAAATTTCAAATGAATGTCAGCATTTCCTTTCAGAGCTCTCGTCTGAAGACCTTTTTCTTTTACCTAAAAAACGCACTAACAATTCAACTACCTACCAGCGGAGGGGAGAAGAAGGATCCTCAGGGTGAAATAAGTCTCATGGATGAGAAGAGCCGAATTCATTATATGCATGTTCACATAAAAAATGATCAAATTGAGCAAAATAATATAAAGAGACATACGGTAAAACTGTACCACACCAAGGGATTGCATGGTTTTACTTTCCACCGGACTGTAAACTATCTGAAAGAAACAAAAAAATAAAAGCATTGCTGGGTTGAATTTCAGCACATTGCATAAGGAATTAATTACCTCCAATTTCAGAACTAGGCTTTCTGGAGTTCGCTTTCAGTTTGGGGTAGTTATGATTTTGAATTATTTTTACACTGAATTAGCAGGGTTTTCCCTTTTCATTACCTGTGATGCAAAAGCAGCTGTATCCTTCCCTATCACACGGCACTGAGGTCCTTGTGACCTCACTGCAAAAAATGGCTGTCATCAAAGCCCCTGTCCCCCCACTCCCGACAAGAGTAAGCAGGGTGCTTCCCCTCCCCCACTAATTGAGCCTCTTCAGCAAAGGAGAGTGAGGGGGCATAGCAGCCCACTTCGGCATTGAGTGGTGTCATCTGACAGGCCACAAAAATCTGTAGCAAACACTGAGCAATTGAGTAACACAGCGTCATGGTCTCCCCGGCCATGTTGGTCTGCATGCCTGTACTTTGAGGGGAATGAATTTTGACCTCCATGCCACCCGACCCCAAATTTCACTAATTTAAGTTGAAATTTAATCTGGCAGTTTGGGTTGGCTTTCGTCTGAAAGTCAATGGTACAGTGCGCCTGCCACCTGGGTAACACGGGTTTTCAAGTTACTGCAGCGCAGTTATACACGCACGACTGTATGCAGTTCTCAGCTGTTCCAAGTTGTTTCGTGTCTCTTTCCTCCGATGAAATACGCTCACCCACTTGTCCCCTGGCAAACTCCTACGCACTCTTCAAGACCCAGCTCAAGCACCACTGTCGAAGGCTTCTCTGGCCTCCCACAGGGAGGGGTGACCTTACACAGCCCCTAATTATGGGGTACGTCACTCTTCGTTGCATTCTTCTGTTAAGAAGCTGGTCAGTCTCCCCACCTCCAGGAGGAACTGTGACAGCCTCGGGGATAAAGAGTTGATTCTAAGACAATGCTTGGCGACTAGTAGGTGTTCAATAAAGGCTAATGGAAAAGATGACACAATTGGGCTAAGCTGTATTAGGAGACAAGCAAGTTGTCTCAAAATATTTGCTTTGCAAATGAACTTCGTTGAGTACCAGAATGGGGTGGCAAGAGGGGTGGTGATGCCCAAGCGAGATTCAAATCGATGATCATTAACTGATATGTAATGATGAATAACTAATGAAGGAAGAGATTATTAATCGAGCAAAACATTAGAGTTGGTAGGAAAAATAGGATCCCCCAAAACTGACCCGTTAACTGGTCTTCCCTACCACAGAAATTGACAGGAGGTACAAATGCCTATACATGGATAAAGGAGGCAGAGAGATGCAGGGTCTGATTAGCTCAGGGTGGTCTGGGTGAAACACCAATCCTTAGAGTGTGGGCTAGACCCCCAGGCGTGAGAATCATCTGCAGTGAATCAGAACCTCTGGACATGCAGCTGAGGGATCCGCACTTCAAGCACATCCGATGGTGATTCCCACGCACAGCAGTCTGAAAACGTAGGCAGCAGAAGAGAGTCCTTTCCCTGCTGTGAATTTCAACCTTGAACTTGTTTCAAAAGTGAATTTCAGTGGAGAAAGTGCAATCTCTTCCAAAAATTGTATTGGAGAAACTACAAATCTGTATAGAAAAAAACAAACAAGCAAGCAAACGTGTATCTTGACTTCCACTTTAAACCACGAACAAAAAATCAATCCCAAATGGTTTGTAGACCAAAGTATAAAACATCAAACAATAACTGTTCTAGAAAAAAAACATAGACAAATAGCTTCACAACTTAGAATAGGAAAAGATTTCTTAACAGGTTACAGAAAGTATTAAATAATTTTTTCTTTTAGGAAAAAATATATAAATAGAAATATATTAAAATTAAGAACTGGTGTTATCAAAAGGCACTACATTAAGGAAGTCACAGATAAATGCACATATTTGCAATATATATTTGCAATACAGACATTTGACAATAAGGTAGACAGAAGAGTTAGACACGCGCATCACATAAGCAAATGGATATGTGTAAAGGTGTCTAACATGATTAGTTACCAGAGAAGAGAAAATTGAAACCACAATGAGATGCCACTTCACACCCAACAGAATGGCTAAAATTACAAAAGAAAAAAAAACAAACTGACTACATCAGTGTTGGTAAGGACGTGTAGCAACCAGAGCACTTACACTGATAATAAGAATCGGTACAACCACTTCAGAAAGCTGTAGTCAATATCTACCAAAGGCAAGCTTTTGTGACCCAGGAATCCCACGCCTAAGTACACGTCCAACATACACGCACGCATACATTCCTCGAAAGGCATCCGAAAGAATGTTTAGTAGCACTACATGTAATAGCCAGAAGTCGGAAATGATTCAAATGCTCTTCAACAGCAGAACGGGTAAATGGTGCTATATTCACGAACAAAATTTGCACAGTAAAAAGAACTGAAAAGCGCTACATGGATGAGCCTTGATAACACTATACTGAGAACAAGAAGCCAGACCCCAAAGAGCACATTCTGCGTGACTTACGTGAAGTTCAAATTCAAGGGAGACTGACCTATGGTGATTAAAAGAGAAAGAAAATCATGATGACCTTGTAGGGTGTAGGGAATGAGAAGGGGCGTGGGGGATACTGCAATATTCTATTTCTTCATCTGGGTGCTGGTTACATGGGTGTATCCGCTGTGTTGACATTCATCAAGCTGAACACTTATGACTGGTGCACTCTTTTTGGCTGTGTGCTCACTAAAAAGCATACTTAAAAAGCAAATTTCTTAAACGAGGCCACTTATCTGAATAATGCTTTGGCATTAGCATTCCGCTGCCTCATACACTCTTCCATCCCACGGCGTCGTCGGCGTCGGCGTCGCTAAGCTGGACGTCACCCATAAAGCCACTTTTCTGTATGACTATAATAGATTTCTGCATTTATATGGGGCGCCTTTCCTCTGCAGAGATCAAAGGGCTCCCGCATAATAAAAGATAGCATATCAAATGCCGCATATCAAACATAGTTAGGTCTAAGAGGATAAAGGGGAAACATTGAACTCGGGGACATATAATCTAGGAACCCTGTAGACATAAAATAAGTCATAAAAACTGTATGTAAAAACAATCATAAACATCAACTATTAAGAATTCATTTGTGTGAAATAAAAGGCCCGCTGCTCCCGAGGTTGCTTTTCTTGCTCTTCGTAGGGGAAGGACAGAAGGCGGCACAGGCATTCAATTTAGGAGTTAGACTCCTAGGCACCACATCGCAAGATTTCTCTGGAGCTGACTTGGCACCTCACCGCAGTAAAATAGAGCTACTAAATAAACCCTCTGTGCTGCTGTTCAAAGAGCTCGCATATGTGCTTTGAGATGTAAACTCGCCAACCCTGACAACCAATTAAACAGGCCTTTTTCACATTGGCAAAATGAATTTTCTGTTGGTACATCTCTCTGAGGCATATACAATAGAATTGCACATCTTGCTTTAATGTTTCACGTGGACACTCACCAAATGTGTTTTCCTCAAACTTCAAGGCTTAAAATCGCCAAGGGAAGACGTGCACGGCGAGGAATTTTGCACTGACCTGAGGCCGCTTGGGTCACCTGTGTGGAGTGACGTTCTGGGTCGCCAGTCACCCCAGGAGATACTTCCAGTAGCCTAACAAAGGACATCTTGCGCTTCGTGAATTGAGAAACAGCTGCTCAGACATCTCTCTGTCATCTCTACACATGTGGAAGGAGAAAAAGAAAAACAGACGCCCTTGAATAATTTAAATAATTTACATTCCACAGAAGGATAACTTCAATAAAGGGAGTCAGATAAATGGAAGCAGTATTTTAATTTTGTGTAGCTATCCCTTGAGAGGGATGACAATAGTCAGTGATAATGGAGAGGAGGGGAAGAAAACTGGCCAAGTGACAAGCACTATCCAAAATTTAATGGATAACCTCATTAAATTCTCACGGCAATCCTATTAAGTTGCTAGTTTATTATCTCCACACAAAAATAGAGATTAAAAAAAAAAGTTTAACTAGCTCAAGGTCACACACTACATAATAAGTGATGAAGCCAAGACTGAAATCCAGGCAGTGTGACTCCAGACCTCGGGCTCCTTAGTTCTAGAGTTTACTGGATTTACTAGGGCATCCGTGGTGAGGTCTTGCGTTGGAAGAGCACCTTGTCATCTGAGCAGGCTCGCGGCAGAAGTTCCTCCTGTAACCTGTGATGAACTCCAGAGAGAGTAAGACCTACTTCCCTGATTAGAAATGGATCACAAGCCTCACGCTTCCACCGGAGACCACCACGATGCGCGTCAGGAACCAGGCGTCCCTTGGCATCACACTTTGATGAGGTCACATATGTTTAAAATAATGCAACCACTCCCCGTCATCAGAGCTTGCTCTTTTTGCAGATGTCTGACTTGTCCTTGTGTTCAAGCTTTTAGTCTAACAGCATTTACAAAAGCTTCCCTGGAAGGTAAATTCACATTCCTTGGAAGACTATGGAACAACACAGATTTCATCCATAGGCAGAAGCGATGATTCATTCATAACAAGAGTGTTGCTAACGTGTTCAATACGAGACCAGTCTGTGGGGGAAAAAACAACAGCGAGGAGATTTTCATCCAACCAGGAGGTCACTTTAAAATTCAATTTAGTGACACCCTTGTGGGCTTTCCCTGGCACCTAGAATATATGGACTAATAATTGGGAACAGCTGCTTGTCTTGACTGGAACCACTCTATTTAAATAGCTCCAAGATTACACCCTTGGCCTCTGCTTCTTTATATACTTGGGAAACAAACTACTGTGGATGCCCAGATGTATTCAGACAATGGAAGAAATGATTTATGGAGACTGACCACATCCAGGCCTGCAAGCCTCATTCATTGCCCTGGTTCCATCATCGCCATCCATGCAAAGGAGCGGGGACAAAACGACAAGGTCACACGGTTACTTTTCCCCAGGAGTCACCCTGAATAAAAGTTACCCTCAGATTGAAGTTCTTTTTCATGACCTTCACTCTAAGACAGTTTTTGCATTTGATTCCACCAAAAAAAAAAAAAACTTAGTTTCCAGTTTATTCATTCTGATGTTCCCAGAGCATTTCATTCTGGTGTGCCCCCAGCTGAAGTCCTAAGCATTTAAGGAGACTCCTGTAGAATGTGAGACTTATATATTATATTGAACATTTTAAAGGACACTTCAGTTTTCTTCCCATTCGTGTCGTTTTGTCCAATTTTATATTTCTTTTGAATCACTGATTCCACAAAAATTTATTGCATGTTTTCTGGGCCAAGTACTCATCCCTCATAATGGCTTGAGCTAAATTTATTCATGCCAAACACACTTGTAACCTTCCTTTTCCAATGTAAATATCCAACAATAGAAAAGTAATAAAATATAGCATGACATATCCACTTGGAAAAATATTATAGGCCTATTCACAAATAATGATAGTATCTATAGGATTATGAAAGAGATTGGGGAAATTAAAATAATATTGTTAAAAAGAAGCAAAATTAAATAGACCTGTGATGACAACTGTGTAAAATTATGTATAGACCAAAAAATGGGGAAAAATCAAAAGGAAATAAATATTCTATAATCTGACTCTCCCCATAAATATTCTGGAAAACCACAAAAGTCAACAATATAAGCAAGTAAAACCATTTGAATTTGTGCCTATAGCACAAACTATGAGAGAGAGAAAACTACAAACCTCAAATTATGTCAAAATAGATAAATAAACAACCCAATTCAGAAAAGCTGGATCAGAAAAGAGGAAAAGAAAGAAGGGACGTTGGTGTGAGAAAACAGACACAACCACCCCAGAAAGAAAATGTCTCTCCTGAGTGGGAAAAAACCAAACACAGGTATGAGACATGGTAGATCAAAGCACAGTTACTGACAAATCAAAAGGAAGGAGCTTGAAAGTCTGTAAAAACAGACATGGAAATCTTGGGAAAGAACCAGTTCTGTAGGAGAAGCCTTTAGAGATTAGGTGGTAGAGAAAAATAAGAAAGAACTAGAAACAAGAAAATCACAAAATCAGAAGATACATCACTGTCATCCCCCAAAAGGGGTACATTTTTAATAAACTGTACTTCATAAACAAACAGAAGAGGAAGCTCTTGAATTAAGAAATCTCATGTATAAGCTAAAGCTTCACCTCCTCATCGCTACCTGTGACGGTTATTGCTAGTCCAAGAAAATGAATCATCTCGAAATGAAGAATAAACATCACAATATCCACAGAGTTATTATAAGAAAAAGTAACATAAAATCAAACCCTTTTACCTGATGAATATTCTACCCCCGCAAAAAAAAAAAAAAAAAAAAAAACAATAACAAGGCAGAAGAAAATGTCAACATTCCTTAACTATCCTTAAGCATTAGGAGATATGGGGGGTGGGGGGAACAGTCTGGCTCAGAAATTTTAAAACTGAAAACATAAATAGATAAATATCAGGAATGAAATTTTTTTAAAAAGACGAAATCATCTTAGAAATTGACTAAATCACAATATGCCCAAAAGAAAATAGATACATTAAAAGGTGTTCAGGAAAGGCATAAAAACAAACGAAAGAATGAAAACAAAACAAAAAGACACAAGAATCAGAGAGAAAGTGATTGAGGTAAAATATAATTTAAAAGATCTAATGAATGAATAATTGGAATCACCGATAAATTAAAAACAAAATAATGGAATACAATCAATATTTAAATCAATAATCCAAGAAAATTTTTCAGAGATAAAATCGACACACATTTACACCATTTACATAATGAAATAGTCCACTGTGTATCTAGTAAGACTAACCCAGAATGGTCAACTTCAACACATATCTTACTAAGACTAGTATTAGATTTTTTAAAATAAAGAAAAAATAATCCTCTGAGCCTCCAAGGAAAATTACCAAGTCACTTACAAAGAAAAGAAAATCAGTTTGGCATCAAATTTCTCCATAACAATAGCACAAAATAAGACAATAGTGGATCAACAATTCAAGAGATTTGAGGAAATAGAAATAAACCAAGGGTAAGTGGACAAAACATAAGGATATAAAACATAAACAAAAAAGTAATATAATTTTAATGTAATTTATTTATCTCTCACTTTGATAGTAGAATATACATGGAATGTTCACAAAAATTGATCATGTGGTAGTTCACAAAGAAAGCCTCAATATGTTCCACAAAGAGGAAATAACAAAAACATATTGTCTCATTACAATGCAATAAAGATTAATAACAAATTTGTTAAAACAAATTGGTCTTTCTATCTGAAAATTTAAAACCCCCTTTTATTTTTTTATTGAGATATATTTGACATATACTGTGTAAGTTTAAGATGCACCACATATTAATTTGATACATTTATATTGAAGTATAGCCATTATAGCATGAGCTAACGCCTCTATTACATCACATAATTATCATTTCTTCTAGTGCTGGGAACAATAGGTGTAGTCTCTTAGAAAGTTTAACATCTATAATACAATTTTGTTGTCTGTAATCACTGTACTGTGCATTAGATCACCAAGACTTATTTATCCATTAGTTGCAAGTCTGTATCCTTAAACATCATCTCCTCCATCTCCCCCAATCCCCAACTCCAAGCCTTGGTAACTACCATTTTACTCTTTGCTTTTACCATTACACATTTTCTTAGATTCCACATAAAAGAGATATCACACAGTATTTGTCTTTCTCTGTCTGACTTATCTCACTTAGCATAATATTCTCAAGTTCCATCCATATTGTTACAAATAGCAGAATTTCCTTTTTTCTCATGACTGAATAGTATC
Source organism: Eidolon dupreanum (assembly GCA_028627145.1). Lineage (NCBI taxonomy): Eukaryota > Metazoa > Chordata > Mammalia > Chiroptera > Pteropodidae > Eidolon > Eidolon dupreanum. Next base: position 5,195,683 of record CM053514.1, read on the forward strand.
CTGTTGTACCTGTACACTATGCTTTCTTTATCCATTTATCCAATGACGGACACTTAGGTGGTTTCCATATCTTGCTATTTTGTACAATACTACAATAACCACGGGGGTGCATATGTCTCTTTGGTAACCTGTTTCCATTTCCTTTGGAAATATATCCAGAAGTGGGATTACTGGGACATATGATGGTTCTATTTGCAATTTTTTTAAGGCAACTCCATACTGTTCTCCATAGTGGCTGAAGCAGTTTGCAATCCCACCAAAAGTGCACAAGGGTCCCCTTTTCTCCACATCTTTGTCAACACTTACCTCTTGTCTTCTTGATCATAGGCTTTCCTACAGATGTGAAGTGATAACTCGCCATGGTTTTGATGTGCATTTCCCTGATGATTAGGGATGTTGAAAATCTTCTCATGTACCTTTTGGCCATTTGATGTCTTCTTTGAAAAAATGTCTATTTAGTTTCTCTACCCAAATTGGATTTTTTTTTTGTCATCGAGTTGTATAAGCTCTTTATAAATTTTGGATATTAACCTCTTATCTAATACATGGTTTGCAGAAATTTTCTCCCAGCCTATAGACTGCCTTTTCATTTTATTGTTGTTTATTTTGCTGTGCAGAAGCTTTTAAGTTTGACTCAGACCCACTTATTGACTTTTTTCTTTTGTTGTGTTTTTGGTGTCATATATAAAAAAAATCATTGCCAAGACCAATGGCAGGAGCTTCTTCTCTGTGTTTTCTTCTAGGAGTTTTAAGGTTTCAGGTCTGGTGTTTAAGTTTTTGATCCATTTAGAGTTACTTTCTGTGAGCGGTGTAAGACAGAGGTCCAATTTAATTTTTCTGCATGTGGTTATACAGTTTTCTCTACACTCCTTGTTGAAGAGACTACCCTTTCCACACTGAATGTATATATACATACAGTTGGAAAGAAGACATAATAGAGGAGGGAAACCTCACGTACAATAGCAACAATAAAAATAATATACTTCAGAATGAACTTAAAAAGAAATGTGCAAAAGCTGTATGAGAAAAACTTAAAACATGAAAAATTATTCTAGAATAAATGAGAAGACATCTCATGAGGGAAAGAAAGAAGTGCTTAAAAACTACTAGAATATTAAAAAGACTCATGGTCTCATTTGGGAAGTATCAAAACAATGATGATAATTATAAAACACAGAGTAAAAAGAATCAGAGTCCACAGTGAAATTAAGAAGTGCAGAGAAGCAAGAGGGGAATGAAAAGATTCTTTATAGAAGAATGCTAGCTAATCAATGCAGAAGGAATAATAGAATTTTAAACATCATCATTTAGTAATCATCAACATAATAATTCAGGCAAAAGTCACCAGTGGATGCTAAAACCATTGAGTAAAAACTTTGAGAGGAAGTGAACATTCACAGTCTCAAAATATAACCCTACATAATATTTATTAATTATAAAGGGAAAGACTATCTTCATGATGAAGGAATCGGGCAGACACTTTCTTAACCAAGTGATCCAATTTATCATCATTAGTAATGTGACAAGCTGACATTTGACTCTTGACTCATACACCAATAAAAAGTGGTGTGTGCTTTTTTAAATAGTCATCAAGCTAAGGAGATTTGGTTAAATTTTTTCAATTTCAGTTAACTGATTAACTGTTATTGTTCAGATGCTGATAAATAAATTTTTGAAGTTTAAATCTTCTTTTTCCTCTTCAGGGAAGCAGGAGAGTATGAATAATCTAAGGTATAACAAGGTGCCCAGGTAGTATTTCTTGTCATTCAGGAAGGGTTTGATTTAGGCACTTTCCAAAGTAAAATTTACTACATTTATGTAAATACCTTGTCTAATAGTCCACACAGGCTGCTATAACAGAATAGCACAGACTAGGTGACTTAAAACCACAAATATTTATTTCTCATCATTCTGAAGGCAGGAAGTCTAAGACCAAACCCAGCAGTCAGCGTCTGGAGGGGTCCACTTCCTGCTCAAGATTGCACCTTCCAGCCCTGTCCTCACACAATGGAAGGTGCAAGGGAGCTTTCTCGAGTCTTAATTCCATTCCAGGCCTCATGACCTGTTCACCTCCCAAGGGCTCTACCTCTTAATACAATTAACTCCCACATTGGGGGTTAGGATTTCAACATATGAATTTAGGGAGTACACAAACATTCAACCTATAGCTCCTTGTAACAACAAGAGAGGTTTGCATTCTAAATATTTTTCTTTGAAGATAAGTGACCGTTATTTCATGGTGATTAAACAATGGCTTACTGAAAATTTCTTTAGAATATTTGGCCGGAGTGATTATTGCATATGAGTATTTACTTTTCCACAAGCTGTCACGGTTTCAGATCGGTGAGGAATCCAAGGACAGAGGACAGTGAGGTGAGTACCAGCACCAGGACCGGCCATTCTTCCAAACTCTGGCGAAATTATTTACGACATTTGTTTGTTATAAATATGTCCTTATCCTCATGTTTCTCATTTCAGAACTGACCTCGTAATGCCACACTGAAGATTTTATTTGTGATCTACACTTCCATGTATCTGCAGGATAAAGGTAAGAAAGTGAATAAAAACAGTATTTCCCTCTAAGCTTGCTTATCTGTCTAGAGTATCGATATTTTGAAGGAAAGAAATGTCAGTTGTTTGTATTTTTTTTTACGATTCCAGCCTACACTCTGACTTAACTAATTTGACAAAAAGAAAAAAGAAAAAAATCCCAGTGCTTCTACAGGAGAGTTAAGAGCCAAACTTGGGCAGTGTCCTCGTATTGCAGAAATGAGAGATGCACAAGCCCTAAATAGCTCATTCTCTTTATCCTCTAGAGCTTCCTGGGTGTTTTTACTTCGCTGAACACAGTTTTGTAAAATTATAAACTTACCTATTTTTGAAAACTTTATTAAATTAAAAGCATTTTAATCTTTTGAGGAATGGAACAAAGAACGATTAAGAGGATAATTTGTTCCTTAATGGGTGCAATTTAAAACCTTGGCAGTCTCTCTTCATGTAAACATTCCTCTGCTCTGAGCTCAGTGGGTCTGGGGGTGAGGCAGAGGGACACACAGACTCCAGAGGGAAAGCAAGTCTTTTCTAATGGAGGCTACGTCGACACAGCACTTGCTAAACGAAGACTAGAAGGATTCCATTGCAAGGCAGCACTGAAGCTGGGAGCAGACTTAGTTATATTCCCATGAGCACAAGCTCTAAACCAGTCTAAGCAAGTCGCTGGTTGTCCTTAGCTTCCAATTCTCCAGACAGTGGAGAAAAACGAGAATAGTGGTGAGGACATGGAAGGGGAAGCTTCCAGAATTCATCTGATGAAGGATACCGGCTGGAGCAATTACGGTCAGTCTTTGGCTTCGCCCATCTGAAGGAGATGCAGTATATTCATTCGCGAGCAAAGACTTCATCTCTGGGGAAACTTCTACCTCCAACAAAGGGAGGCAAATTAGACACTGCCTCCCTATTCCAGCAAAACATCGTTTCCCTTAAAAGGACACAGTGCCGATTTCTTCAATGGAAATGGATAGAAATGCTCAGCCAAACCCTGAAAGGGAAAGGAAACCCTCTCGACAAGTCACCTGGTGCGTTCCTTGTCTCTGGTTAAGATCGAACCAACCATCTTAAAGTTAGCACTTGCAACCGAAAATTTAAAATGTCCTTAGAAGGAAATGGATTCCTCTTTGTCCACAAAGTTCTAAGAATGAGAGAAAGGTATTTTTATCTTTCTAAACTGAGTTATAGTCATTTCTTGATAGAAATGGAGAAAGCACGTTATAACGTTCCATCTGCGCCTGCCATGAGCATTCATCCTGCACGCGTTAGAGCTACCAAGTCCAGCTCGGGTGAAGCTTCTTCAGGCGGGATCGTCTTTGTTGCTTTATCATGTCCTCGTGTGCACTGCATCGCGTCATGCACGAATATTCCTGAATGTGTCAAGTCCACATGTATAATGCACCCGTGCATTACGAGGTCCTGGTTCACATGCCGTGCCAAGTTAATTCACGCAAACATGTCACCTGTCAAGGAGTCAGAGTGGTAGCCGCCTGTGAGCGTGGGGGCCTGGAAGAGGGTACGAAGTGCTGATGTCGTTCTGTTTCTCGATCTGGAAACTGGTCACATGAGTGCATTCTCTCCTTAATAATTCATCGAGTCATGCTGTTATGACTTGTTTATACTTCCCTGTGTGTGTTACTACAGTAATAAACTGTTAATAAAATGTTTGCAAAAACCCAATTGAAAGAATCATGTCACCAGCTGGCAAGTAGCTTCACGACCACCGGTTCCTCGTGTATCAGACAGAAATTTCACCTTCTCCTACCCCTCAGGGTTGTTGTGAAAAAGCATTCAGATCACATCGGGAGGGAGCTTTGTAAAATGGGAGGTAATATATAAATGTGAGTACTGTTTTTGGCGCTTTTCAATGGGCTATATTTGCAGTTTCTCAGGACCAGCTAATACCCATGAAACATATTTACAGCTATACACATAGACAAAAGCAGAAGGAATATGTGATTTACACATTGTTATACCACGGTTGGAAACCCTATTGCCCAACCCTCCTCTAGCCCACAGTCCCAAGATAGATTATTTTGCAACTAATTACTTGCAGATGTGAAATCATTTTGAGCGTTATGAAAATAGCAGAATGGATCCTGGAATGGGCAGTGCTGAGGATGGAATGGACAACATAACAAATCGTTGTTATTCTCGGCTTGAGGCCTTATTTTGTGGCTCTCAGTTCCGTCTTCTTTTGGTATTCTACTAGGGAGGAAGTCGAAACTGTATATATCTCATTAAAAACAAATCCAGATTGTGTTTCCTTTTTAATTATTCGCATTCTCAATACCAGAAACTAAAAATGTGACTTCAGCCCTCCATTGTTCTCAAACAATTTTTAGCTTCAACTGATTGCAGAGATGACAAACTCTTCAAGAAAAGTGAAAAAGAGGGGCATTAAGTTACTTCAAACTAGAAGGAAGAAGAAGAAAATAATGAAGCCCCTCTGAAGCAATAAATGAGAAAGGGAAATTCTGATGGAAGGAGCCAACGGTGTGGGGTTTTGTCTCTCTCCATCTCTCTTTCAGCAAAATATTTAGCCTATGTGAGCAACCACCAGTCAGAATGGCACTGTTATTGCTTTAAATGATCATACGAATGGCAAAAAGTTTCTTTTGAATTTCAAGAGTGAAGGACAGAGCTTGAAAAATACATTCCTCACAAGTGGGAAAAGAATAAAGATGAAAGGAAAATGTTTGCTTCAGACTCCATGGGACCAAGCTCTCCCTGCCCAAGCAGAATCTATCTGACAACAAATAATCCATGTGGAGGCCTAATTTAGGGGGCGGTCAAATCTCAGTGAGAGGGGAAACTGATAGATTGTGAATAACCTGAATTGTCCATCAATTCATGTCTCGTTTGATGCATGTCTTCAAGCAAATGTTTAAAATCAGATGCATAGGTGCTACGAATTTCTGAGCCCTAGCTACCCGAGAATATCTCTTTTTTGCTTTGATACATTGCAAACAACTTTGCTTGTAAATAAATTGTTGGACACACCAAAACAAGAAAGAATGCCTTTATCTACAATGGAATAAGAAGTAACCCAGATGCAAGAAGACAAGAAGAAATAACTTCAAAGTTCAGAGGGAAAAACTATTTTGAACTGGAAGTCTACAATGGGGAAAATATTCACTGAAAAATTATCAATCAAGAACCTTTTCTTAAAAATTGTTAAAGGATATCTTCCAAAGAAACAAGGAAACAATGGGATCTGAGGAGAAGCAATAAAGAAATTAGAAAAACTCACTGGAGTCAAGAGATGGAAACAACCTACATATCCATCCAAGGATGAATGGAAAAACAAATATGGTAGATACATACAGTGGAATACTATGCAGCCTTAAAAAGGAAAGAAATCCTGTCACATGCTGCAACATGGATAAACCCTGAGGTCATTATGCTGAGTGAAATAAGTCAGTCATGAAGAGACAAATACTGTATGATTCCACTTATATGAAGTACCTAAAGTTGTCAAATTCTTAGAGATAGAAAGTAGAAAGGAGGTCGAAAAAGGGAGAAAGAGGGAGTCATTTAATGGGTATAGAGTTTCAGCTTTGTAAAATGACAGGAGTTCAGTAGATCTGTTTCATATCGATATGAATATTTTTTAAGAAAGATGAATTAGCATAGTACACGTAAAAATGGTTAAAATGATAAATTTCAAAAAAAGAAAAAGAGAACTCATTGGTAAATGTATTGAAAAGGCTGGTATTTCAGGCATTTGTCAGGAAATTATGCCTAAGTAAAGGCATAGTATAAAAAACATTTTAACATCAGCATCCACATTTTCTTTCCTGCTCCTGGGTTGTTCTTATCTGCAATAAAATCCCTGTTGCTAGTTCTTCCAAGTTTTAAAAAATCTTGCTTCAGAATAATCTATATTGGTGGAAATTGATTGTTTTGGAAGCAGAGTGACAGTTATTGTTCTCTTTTATGTATACGTGAAATTTTCCACAACAGAAAAAAACATTACAAATTTCTTCCTGTTGAAAGAGATGGCAACAGCAAAAAAAAATACATTTTAATCTATGTTGACGTTGAAAAAAATATATTTGCAACAAAATTAGTTAGAAGGGTTAAAAATAAAGAGATGAACAATAATATACTAGAGAAATGCTTTCGAAAAAGAATTAGATATAATAATATTAGTATTCCAAAAATATAACTCAAAATGAAGATATTAGACATGACAAAAGGAAGAATACACTGTTGAAGGGTAGAAACCTTAGAATGATTCTTTAAGCACCTAGATAGTAAAATGTGAAGTAAAAATTATTAGAAAAATAAGGAGATGTTAACAAATCCAATGTCACAGTGGAAAACTTTAACCTAATCAACAGATCATGTAGGGCAATCATAAGTAAAAATCTACAGAATATTTACAAAAATGATTATGCAATGGTTCTCCATGGAGAAAAACTCCATAAATTCTAAAAAGTAAAAATCACAGAGTGTTTATTCTCTGATCACAAGATAACAAAACTAGAAAGTAATCGTCAAAAGACAGCAACAAAAAAAAGTCTCCCTTACAAAAAAATATTTTATTAATTCCTTTTAAATAACTTGGATACCAGAGGATATCAAACCTAAAATCTCAGACTGTTTTCAGTGTGGTATATCAAAAGTTATGGGATACAGTCAAGTTGGTACTCAAAAAAATGTTATCGCCTTGCTAAAAAATAATGTCAAAAACAGAAGAACTAACCACTCAGGTAAAAGAACAACAAAATAAACCTATAGAAAATAAAATGAGGTGAATTTCATCTTATTCCATTGTTGTCTTCCTCTCAGCCTGGTCTCTCCTTTGAGGGTTGTTTTATTTCACAGACCATGTTTTGTTTATATTTTGTTTTTAAACCTATTGCTGTATCCTTATTATCTTTACAAAAATGTCTTCCAGCATCTGAAGTAGATAACTTTTTTTAGTCTTCAGGACGTTGTTCCCTTTCCCCCATTCTACAGTTTAGTTTTTTCCCACCAGCCTACACGGAAGATTTTTTTTTAAATCCTCTACAGGGAGAGTTATCTAAACTCAATATTCGTCAGTGCCCCCAAAGCAGTCTTTCCACAGCTCTGCTGGCTGCTCCCCTGAGTTTTGGTCTGATCTGCATGGAGGCTGATTTGAATTTCGCAGTGCCCAACTCCATTTAATCAGTGGGCATCGTTAAGTACGGCTCTGCTGTGAAAAGGTAGCGTTTTTTATTCCCTCCGCTGCTGAGAATCTGAATTGAGGATGCGGTATCACCAGAATCCACTCCTGTGCCCAAGGCAGACATCACTGATAAATAATCATGGCGGATCACTGAGCCTCAGACTCTTTCTGCACACAATTCTCCAAGTAGTCTTCATTATCTGTCAAGAATCATCATGCAAGACGGAATCTATTTTTCTACTCTGCTCCAAATCAAGAGAGCACATGCAAATTCCTGTCTCTAGTGCACACGCCACATGGTCACTCACTGTCCTGGACCAGAGCTCTGGCGTCGCTGCCACCTTTGGCCTGGCTTCTCTGTAACTGACTTTCTTCCCCATAAGCCCTCCCTGTAACAAGTCACCCCCTCCCCCAATCAAATAAATACGTAGCCCAAAGGGAAAGATAACATGCAAGGTTTTTTTGTTTTGTTTTGTTTTGTTTTTTTAATAATCTTGCAGCCCTTTTGGATACCCTCAGTGACCCTAACTTGGGTCATAACCTGAGGGTAGGACCTGATAACAGGCATTTAATTTCTGGCAGATTTTCAGTCATCTATGTGTTGACTCGAACTCAGTCTGGAATGGTCTCAAATTGAATTACATTGTCTTTGCTCTTTCAAAACAAAGTGTCTTTATCATAGCTGCTCACTACCTACATTTTGAGCATTTTAGACCAAAAAAAAAAAAAAGTATATACAGAACAATAATCTTACAATGAATTTAATTTCCTACTTACTTCCTCAGCGTCATTCGTTACAGGGGTAGTTCAAAGAAAAACACCTCACAGAGTCCCCTGTGTCTGGATCTTTAACAGTGATTTTAAGAAGTCCACCTCGGGGAAGAAGACCTTGGAGTCGATCAAAGCACACAGGATTTTTCCAGAGAAAAGCGACAGAAATGCAATGCCTACTGATTAAAACAGAACAGGGGGTTACGGGGAGGGGAGGGGGGTCGATCGTGGACAGGAAGAGCCACAG